>CM076582.1:431008105-431110605 GCA_034641835.2 Pinus albicaulis
CTCTCTCTCTCCCTCCCCTCTTCCCCCTTCTCTCTCTCTCTCTCTCTCTCTCTCTCTCTCTCTCTCTCTCTCTCTCTTCGTCCCTCTTTCTTCCCTCCTCCCCTCTCTCTCTCTCTCTCTCTCTCCCCAAACCTCTCTCTCTCACACACACACTTCCTTTCTCCCTCCCTCTCTCGCTTTCCCTCCTCCCTCCCTCTCTCACCCCCCCTCCTCCCTTCCTCTCTCACCCCCCTCTCTCTCTCTCTCTCACACACACACACTCCCTCTCTCACCCCCCCCCCTCTCTCTCTCACACACACACACTCCCTCTCGCACCCCCCCCCCCCCCCCCCCTTCTCTCACACACACATGCAGACACACACTCCCCCTCTCTCTCCGTCCCTCTCTTCCTTGCCATCTCTCTCTCTCTCTCTCTCCACCTCATTATTATCATTATTGTTAAACAATTATTGTGCCATTTCACATGAACAATCCACATAATGTAGCAAAAAAAACATGTTATCAAGTAAAAATAAAAAATCATCATATTATCTAAAATGATACAATCATTATATCATCAAAGAAACAATAAACATATTATTATCATATAAAATATACAAAAGAAAAAAATACATTAGACATAAACACATACATATTAGACATGCAAAATATTTCAACATTATATTATCTTTCACTACAATTATTTCATCTAATTAGTATAAGCACACCAAGATATGACATAAACAAACAAAAAATCCTTTATTTAAAAGTATGCAGAAAATACACCATACAAAAACACATAGACATTATATCTAAGAAACTATGACATAGATCGGATAGGTAACAAAGGAAAAGACATAATAAAAATAAAAATAAAAAAATAAAACATAAAAAATTAAAAACATTAGGAAATTTTACTCCAATATATGGAAACAAAAACAAAGAATAAAACATGAATATAAAATAAATATAACAAATATTAGTGTTACTTATAGGTTGAGTGTTTGAACAAATCCAATAAGCTAAATATTTAAAGATATAATTGAATTGAGGAAAATTGAATAATATCAAATATGATTCAACGTACGAATTTTCCCCCATTGAACAACAAAAATACCAAATATGATTAAACGTACAAATTTTCCCCATTGAACAACAAATACCAAATATGATTCCGCACTAATATCAGATATCAAATATGATTTTGTTGGTTCGTGAAATATGATTTTGTTTGTTGGTATGCCTCATTAAAATTTCTCAACAGACTGTTGTTTGTTTTTATGCCTCAACAAGGTTGGGAAAGAAGACATTTGATAAGACTTAGATTTCCATTTTTCAAGATAAGACATAGATTGCCAGGTTGAAGTAAATGATAAGTGAAATGTGCGCTCAGAATCAGAAAATAAAAATATTGAAACTGTAGCCACAATAATAATGACAATGGAGCCACTATTTTTATAATACAAAAGTGAAAGCGAAAGCAGCTAGATCAACCACAAATACAAAATACAGAGCGGGTTTGGGATGTGTGAGAGAGAATTAATGGGCGTTTTTAAAATGAGAGACAGGCTCATACGTAATGATGGCTTAACTGCGCATTCCTGGAAAATAACTATGTTCACTATGAATTATTCAATATAGCTTAACTGCACAAACGTGTAAATAGATAATAAGGGCCAGTTATGGTTTAAAGGTTCAACAGATGGTTGACTTCGTTATTTTGAGATGAGGGAGGTTCAGCAAATGGTTGACTTCGTTATTTTGAGATCAGGGCAAGAAGATCGAAAGAAAGGTAAATGAGATCAGGTCAGCGCAAGAAGATTGGAAAAAACGTAAACTAGATATAACATTCACATATATAAAATCGAAAGAACAGTAAAAATTAAAAGGAAAATCGAGGAAGGACAAGAAGATTATGGTTTAAGAAAATAAAGCTATGAATTATTCAATATAGCTTAACTGCACAAACGTGTAAATAGATAATAAGGGCCAGTTATGGTTTAAAGGTTCAACAGATGGTTGACTTCGTTATTTTGAGATGAGGGAGGTTCAGCATATGGTTGATTTCGTTATTTTGAGATGAGGGCAAGAAGATCGAAAAAAAGGTAAATGAGATCAGGTCAGGGCAAGAAGATTGGAAAAAACCTAAACTAATATAACATTCACATATATAAAATCGAAAGAAAAGTAAAAATTAAAAGGAAAATAAACGTAAAAATTAAAAAGAATTAATGGGATTGGGTAGCCAGAATAGAACAGAGAAATTAAAGATTCCATATCAAAGGACATAGTAGATTAATGCGATTAGGAATCGAAAGGTCAATTGCAGGAATGACAGATTGATATGGTGGGTCATGAGTTTGGGCTTTGACGAGGAAGGACAAGAACATTGAAAATTCAATTTTACTCTAAACTGAAGAATAGAAAATAAATACAAGAAACACATACCTGCAACAAATATTCTCTGGTTCCTTCCTTCTTTCTACTGTAAATACCTCACACAACGTCTTTCATTCGTCCATGCATCCATTCCTTCTCGCTGATGGTCAATTCAGTCATCTCTATCAAAAGCTACAGACGTCAATTCAGTCGTCCCTATCAAAAGCTACAGACAAAGACCCACAAGAACGACCAGATAAAAACACTTCCACTCAGAGTTACAGAGAAAACACTTCCAATGCACATACGACAAAATTAGCTGCAAATACAAATACAGATGATAGAAAAAGAATATGAACTATTCGTTGAGAGGCAGCCACATATATATATATATATATATATATATATATATACACAGATTCCCTCAAGAAAAAGCTTGATGGACCGTTAAAAGGAGCGGATCACAGCTTACCACCACAACGTCTATAACCAAAAAAATCTTGAGATGCTTTTCAAGAAACTCTTTCCACGTCCACGTCATCTGGTGGGTTTTCTTAAATTTTGAATGTTGCCGCTTGAATTTGAATTTAAGGTGGAACCTTTGTTATTCAGTAATAATAAGTACTTTATTAATATTAAGTACTTTCTGGTCCTCTGCCTTCTGCTGTCAGCAATTACGTGTGCGTTCCTCCACTGTTTTGCTTCTTCCATCAATTTCGATGGTGCATTCAATTTCTAAGAGGGTTCGATTCATGCATGGGAGACCCAGGAGTGCCGATGTCTTCCTGGGTTTAGCAGTTACGCAATTTAATGTCTATGAAAGATTAGGTTAATTGGGTGAATTAAAAAATAATTGAATTGCAAAAATAAAACACAAAGCTAGTAATCCCATAAATATCTGTTATTACAATAATTTAATTTAGTTACAATCCCACGTGGGAGAGTGGACTAGAATGGACTCGGGTGGCTTTTGTTCTAATTCTGAACTATATTTATTCTTTACTAATAAATAGTTGAAGTGGAATCACGATCACAATCAAAATGTAATGTTTCTTTTTTAATTAAATGGTTCTTAAATTATATTTATTCTTTAATAATATATAACTTATTTTATTTTAGTTGAAGTGGAAATGTAAAATTTCTTTTCTAATTAAATCGTTTTTTCTTATAAAAAAATATAGAGAATTATAAATGATATAATAATTATGATAAATGTTTATTAAAATAAAATTTGATTGAAAATTTAAATAGGTATTTTGAAATTTTTAAATTTTGATGTAAAATAAGAAGTTAAGAAAATTAAAATTATTGTTAATAATTTGAAATTATATTTTAATAAGAGTGTGTATAGAAAATGCTTCAAGTGAAAAGTGATTTTTTCAATTTTCAACTTATTCAAAATCACATAAATCATTTTATTTGACTTTCTAAATAGTTCAACTTCATAATTTTAATTGTTATGGTATTTTATTTTAAAACTTTAAACTAATACTATATTTATATATTTTTATAATAACACTTATTTTTTTAAATATTTTGTACAATCTACCAAGGCTTATTCTACAACCTACTCTATATATTTTTATAATAACAATTATTTTTTTTAAATCTTTTGTACAACCCATCCTACAATCCTGAAGGCTCATTCTACAACTCACCCAGTATGAAAATATGTGTAAGTTTGTTCCTATGTTCCTGTCCCTTTAAAATTAAAATTATGTTCTAAATAGAAAATTAACGTGCACTATAATTTAAAAACATGAATCTATTCTAAATTAATTAAAAGTAAACAAAATGTGTGAATGAGATGTTTAAATCTTTTATTTTTCAAAAATATTTCAGAAAAATATTTAAATAAAGTATTTCAAGATTTCTGTTAACTAATTTATGTGGATATCAACTTCGTATTTTTATATATATAGAAAAAAATAAGTTTTCATGGGTAAAATTTTTATTTGGTCCTATATATACTCTATTTAGTATTCAAAAATACAATTTAAAAAATGAAAAATAACACATTGTATCTTCCACTGTAAAAAAGTTTCATTGTATTTTGCACCTGAAGAAATTTGTGTTGGAAGTGATGCTTTCATGTCATATGTAGATGAAGAAATTAGCGTTGGAAGTAATGCTTCCATGTCATATGTAAGTGTCATTGTGAGTCCCAAGGTGTCAATCTATAAGTTGTTGATTCCTATGTTACTAATTGGAATTGTGTATTGTGTCATGTCTGAGCCACCAAAATTTGTGTTGGAAGTGATGCTTCCATGTCATATGTAGGTGAAGAAATTTGTGTTGGAAGTAATGCTTCCATGTCATATGTAAGCGTCATTGTGAGTCCTAAGATGTCAATCTATAAGTTGTTGATTCCTATGTTATGAATTGGAATTGTGTATTGTGTCATGTCTGAGCCATCATTTGCCGAATTCAATTTTCTATGTACTATATATTGTAACTGTTGTGATTAATAAAAAAACAGTGTGTGCTTGTTGTGTGCAACCATTGTCTCTAGCTCTCCTCATATTTTTATAAATTTCATCTCTTTTGGCTCATGTTAGATCCGTACTTAAGCTGGATCTATGCACGTCAGGTAGAAGAACCTAAAGAAGGGTTTATGCAAAAATCTAAATTCTACACCTCGAATCAATTTAGTCATTCCAAGAAATATTGATATTTCCACATTCTCTTCATGGTTTTGGTGAATTTATGGTTTTTCTACTTCACTTGAAACTTAAAATTTATGAATTTAATAGCACAATTTTTTGCATAATCAAATCTCCATTAGTAAATATTTTGGTATAAATTTAATTAGTAAATAGATATTTTAGATAATGAAAAAAATAGTTTTTTTTCTTACATACATAACATTTTAAGCTTATTTATATATATATAAAAACATATTAGATATCAATTTAATGTTACATATAATAGGATCAAAATAGGCTGATACTTTTCTACAAAATTTTAAACTCAGTTTATAATTTTGGCTATAATATTTTTAATTTTTTTTTCATAAGTTGATCAAAGTTTGATTTATGCTAGCTAGTTTTTTAATATTAATTTAAATTTACTTGAAAATAAATATAAATATAAATTTTAATTTTTTTTTAAATATATTTTTATTTAAATAATATATAAATTTTAATTTTATATTTGTTATTTTAATTTTATTATAAAATTAAAATTAAAATAAAATAAATTAAATGTTAAAAATATGTTTTATATATTAAGCTCTTCTAAAAAAATGCTTTCTATACTAGGTGAAACATTCTTTTAAGTTAAATACATAATTTTGAATGAAAATTTAAATATTTTTTGTTTGTTAAAGTATTGTGACTTGTGGAATTAACCTATGATTTAAGAAAGTATGACTAATTTAGGTGTTCCCTTTCCCTGTTTCAGGGGTATGCTAGTATTGCAAGGTTACCAGAGAAGCACTAATTCTTATATCTCTTTATTTCTATCTTAACACATTCAATATAATTGATAGTCTTCATTACCAGTAGAATTACTCTTTTAAGTTTTATTTTGTTTTAATTGAAAGTCACAAGTTTCTCAATATGATGTTATATTTTACCCATTTTTAAATTAGTTATTTTACCTATTTTCAATACTAATCTAATAGGTAGTATAATTAATAGACAAAAATGATTTTTTCACATTGTTTTTGATTCATTTTAACTAAAATTTGGTAAAGATATTTGAAAGCTTGAGTTTAAGTTGTTTAATACATCAAATTATAGTGTCCTAGGGTTTGAATCTATTTATACATTCAAAATATATTTTAAACCAAAAATAATCATAATCTTGTTAGAAACTGAATCCCCAAATTCTAGTGAAAAATTTCATCTCATCTATAAGTTAAACACTACCTTAATTTAATATGATTTGCAACTCAAGGTAAAGATAAGGCCAAACTTAATTTATAAATTTACATTGGAAATATACTCCTTTTAATTGTTATATTTCTAATTTATATATTTATAAAGGTTTTTTTTTTTTTTAAATAGTTTGTGTGGTTTTAAAGAAGTTTCTATATTTTTCTTCTAATTTTAGATATACATTGTCCATGTTTGTTGGTTTTTTGATACAATATCTAATGGCTAACATTTTATCAAAAAACAGATCCTAGACGTTGAGAAAATTCATAGTTAAAAGAATGTATTCCTTAGAAAAAAACCAATTTCCAAAATTGCATCTTTGTATTTTACAAACAACTATAATTTTTTTCTAGTGCATTATTCCATTTAAAATATGATTCCTATAGATCATGTCCTTACATACAAATAAATTTGCATGCTACGCATTTCCATTTTCGTTTAGGGCATAACTTCTCTCCTCTATGGTCTGTGGGGTCTTGGTTAAATGGTGATGAGGCGGGATGTTATAGCACTCATCACAGGTTCAATTCCCTTCCCCGATCGGGGTGATGTATCTGGACATGTTCATGAAAAATGGAGTTTAAAAAAAAAACAGAAAAAAAAAAGTGAAAATTGAAAGGAACTACCAAACTTACAAAAAAAAAAAAAACTTCTCTCCTTTATGAGCTCACTCTACATTTATTTTATTCCTCCCTGAGTGGAAATTACTTAAAAACTATTATTTTCGACAACTCTAATCTATATAGAATATCCTCAATACTTTCAATGTAATTGACAACCCCAACTTATTTAGCTTTTAGTAGGGTATCCCCTTATAATTTTTGACATAACATCTATAACTCATTTCATTTTTAATTAATCATATTTGATATAATGCAACAGGAAACAATGCAATTTAACTCGTTTAAGGAAACATAATTTCCATACATGACTACATAATTGCTATATGTGACCATAGTCATCTATAGACATGATTTAAACAATAGGAACAAATTCTCAATTCTATTTTTTGCATCCCTAGTTACAAAATATATAGAAATATCTTAAATTGCATTGTTAAGGACTAGACACTAAATATAAAAGCACACAAATTAATAAGAAGACTTTATTTTATGATAAAATACGCTGCTACATGATTCCTTCTTAATGTTTAGCCCAAGAATAATGTCTTTGTATATTAAAACCAGTTTTTATTGTTTTTTCATTTCATGATCACAATCACTTGCAACATGATAAGAATAAGAAAACAAAATGGTGAAATCCAAAATTTTGAGATTTCATAAACATACTTAATAACTATTCATTCTTGATCATTGTGTTAGATATTTACCCCTTGAAGCATTCTTATATGAAAAAAACTTTTCTTTAGCCCACCTGTCATCACTATGTGCCATTAAATTATATGTTAGACGATCAGAGAATGTTTAATTGTTGGATAGGCAAAAGCAGTTAGAAAAAAAGATTACGGCATTTGGAAGGAAAGGACTATTACAGTTTACACCCTAATCGCCTTACAGACAAATTCGATCCCTCAGGAACAGTTTAACCCAGTGGATTGCAGGCTCTAGGGCTCCCCACCTTCACGAATAGTTTCTTCTTCGCGCAGTGGATAGCGGTTTGTGGGGGCTCACCGACTGCGACCGCGAATTATTTTTATTTCCTGAAATCTAAATTGCAGTTAATAGCAGAAACTTTCCCTATAAACAAAACCATTGGAAAGAAATTTGTGTAGAAATTTTGAATCCATTTTATTGACAGAATGGGCTTAATCCTTTCTCCCAGAGCTTGGCACAAAATAGTCTCAGTTTGGACACAAACTCCTGCAAAACAGAGATGCAAATACTGCTTATATGCAGCTACAAAACATATTTGTAGAACTGAAGCAAACATCATTCTTGCAAGTGGCACAAATGTTGCGATTGTGATGACAGGAGTGGGTGGATGATTGCCGTTAGGGCTCTTTTCACAGAGGACAGATAGCATCAAGACCGTGATTTGGATACAAATGATATTGTCTTGCAGGTCCCATCAAGATTTTTTTTTTTCAGAGGAAAAAAACGCTGTTTATATTAAAATATAAGAAGTACATAGTCTTAATGATCTCAAGCTGTATAAGCAACAACGAGAAAGTAAAACATATTTTGGCCATAGAAAATGCTCCCTGTAGAAAGAAAGAGCAATATTTAAAAGGCTGGCCGCCACATATGAGGACAAGATATATCCCATACAAATACGCTCAGCATTAGATGCGAGCATAAAAGACAGAGTAGATAAGATTCAACAGTGATAACGTTTGAAATAAACAGTGTATAAGATATGGCAAAAGTATACTGTGGACGACAGTTAAATATGAAGGTAAGATGAACCACAACTGTAAGGAGAAGTTCAGATTAAATATGAAGGTAAGATGAACCACAACTGTAAGGAGAAGTTCAGATTCTAGACAGCTCTGACCTGTAAAAAATATTATGTTAATCTATTCAAATTACGTCAGGCAGAAACTGTGACTGTTGAAAAGGCATATATGGATAAAATTATAAAACAATAGGTGCCCGTGAGATCGAGACAATGTGATGAAAGCAGGGTCGCTTGTGTTGATATGGCCGGCTCGCTTGCATAATAAGACTGGCTCGCTTGTTTAGATGTAATAAAGGTCACCACATTGTTTATCCTGTGGAGAAGCTTATAGAATCGGACTCTTTTGTATGATGTTCTAAACCAGCATGCTTGAGGATATAATCCTGGCTCGCTTGTTCGCTTGTTAACCTAGCTCGCTTGATGAGTCTCAGGTCCCATCAAGATACAAATGATATTGTCTTGCAACTCTCATCACAGGGCACGACGAGCTGGATTTTAACTTTCTAGCGAATAAATTTGGAATAAATTTGGAGAGCTTACTATTCTTTAGACTAATATATACGCAAATGAAAAAGGCTACTGCGGGTACCTCGTTTTATCCAACCACTGAATTCCATAACTACTGTGTTATATATTGTATGCATATAGTGTTCAATTTATATATAACAAGTCAAAATATTTTAGCCACTGAAATCCACACCTGGGTGTTATCTGAAATGTTGCATATTTGTTTGTTTATAATGTTTAATTTATATATAACCTATTAAAAGATTTAAATAATTTATTGGGTAAGTTTAAATTTCTAGAAAAATTATAATTATTTTATGTATAATATTTATAAAATAATTGTATTTAAATTTAAAAATTCATTCCAGTTTTAATATATATATCAAAGTTTTGCTTTCTAATATTAATAATACTTGCAGATTTATGGTGGATGAGATGTCCATAAGAATTTTTATAACAACAAAGCCTTGGGCATTCCATATCCAGAAATGCAAGAAATGGAAATTTTCTCCAGCACGAAATGGGACAGCTGGGCAACTCAAGGTCGTCACTTAAAAATGCCGCAATTGTCAGAGTTCTTAAACAACACCTTTAGAGCCCTGCTCAGAAGCGCCAGGTGAGCTGGTAAGAAAAAACTATATGATATACTACTTCATATACGATTACTCTAAAGATAAACAGAGATATCCAGTGCCTGCATCAGAATGTAAAATAAATGTTTAAGAGCAATTCACTGTGTACGTGAGGTTTGTACTTGCCATTTTTATATTATATGAACATTTTTTTTTACTTTTAGTTTTATATTAGTAAGATATAGTTTTATTAAATATTATTATGATTAACATATAGAATCTATAAGTTATGGTGAATAACAGTTTTGCAAAGAGATTTTTTCATACAAACGGAGATGTTTTCCTACGAGATGTGTTTGGTCATTTATATTATCCAACGTAATAGTACAACGCAATTGAAAAATATAAATTGTTTGTGTTTGTAGTTTTTTTTATTATATGAGAAATTTATATTTATTTTTAGTATTAAAATATTAATAATATCATTTTTTATTAATTAAATATTTTAATTATTTATGTATTGTAATAAAATAAAATAATTAGCCATTAATATATCTTAAAATGTTATTACAATTTCAACTCAAAGATATATAAATTACACTAAACAAGTATATAAAAAATAGTCATAAATAATAGATTACATACTATCTACTATTGAATGGAAGGAAAACTGAAAGCATATTAAAATTCAATATTTTTGTATTTCTTGTAATTAATATATATATAAATAGATATATTGACCAAAAAAATGAAAAATATAACAAAAATATATCAACATTTAATTCAATATTATTTCAATTTAATAAAATAAATTTGAATACTAATTGCTCTTGTAAAATGAATATTCATCTACTGAAAAAAGGGAGAAATTTTCCACTAATATTTTTTTCCACTAAATGTGATCTAGTGAGTTAATGATAGTTGACTTGTAGTCAACTAATTTTGTGTCCTTTGAGTGATCTAAATGGTAGGTAGAGTGATATTAACATAATTTGAATTTTTTTTATTTTTAAGGATATATTTGTATGATGGTGATGGTGTACTAGTTTGTTTTATTATTATTATTATTATTATTTATATATTTTATAAGAATATTAAAAAATAAATAAAAAATAAATAAATTTTTTATTATTATTTTAAATAGTTATTTGATTGTAAAATAATAATAAAAAAATTTAATATAATTAAATACTATGAATAATATTTTTGCTTTATATAGTATTAAAAAATAATAATAATATAGATAAAGGATATTTTAAACAATATAATTTTTTTTATTCATTAAATTTATTTTTAAAAG
This sequence comes from Pinus albicaulis, assembly GCA_034641835.2. Classification (NCBI taxonomy): domain Eukaryota; kingdom Viridiplantae; phylum Streptophyta; class Pinopsida; order Pinales; family Pinaceae; genus Pinus; species Pinus albicaulis. The sequence goes on from CM076582.1 coordinate 431,019,082, forward strand.
TGTTTTTTAAAATGGTATTCTAAAATTTTAAAGTTGTTATTTTATATAGTTATTTAGTTATATTTTTAATTTTAAAATAAAAAATAACAAGTTAGAATTGTTGTTTTAGTTTAAAATTTTAAATAATTTTTTTTTTTTTTAATCCATTATTTTATAGAAAATTAGATAGTTTAATTTTTATATTCAAATTTGCACTTAAATAATACATCTAAAAATTCCATCCCTTTCTTTTAACATGTTGAGATATGGAAATGAAAACGTGAATAATTATGTTGTAAGGTGTCTCTTCTGACTCCTTCAAAAAAAAGTACAAAAATTTGTAATAGATAGTTATAGAGCTTCCTCTTATTTTTCTATATATCATTGCTTCTATGCTTCTTCCTCTATTGCATTCCTCTTCCACTCATATTCATCTAGAGTTCTCTGTCCTTGTTCTTTCACTTTCTTGTATGCATGTAGTTTCTCTTCAGTCTCCTTCTGTTGTGTGTATGCCTCTTCCAATCACTTCCTCGTTTCCTCACGATCTCTCCTTACTATTAGTTCCATTTTCCTCTTTTTTGTTGTAAGTTATTCTCATTTATTCTTTTGTTATTCCTCTTTCTACCTTTGTTAATCTACCATTTTTCTTAAAAAAAAATTGTTGCAAATTAGTCTTTGCCTCTATATCTCTTTTTAATTGTAACTCAACACCATAAGAAAGGGTTTCTAATTGAGAAGAATTCTTTGCATGATATTTTGGCAAAGCACGTCCAACTGGATTTTTTCTCACCACACCATTTGATATTGATTTGTGACTACAATCACTAGTGTCCCTAATCATTTCTTCTCCTTCTTTCTTCACTATGTTACTTTCTTGTTTGGCTTTTTCCTAAAATTTCTTCTCATATTCACCACACCTTGCTAACTCTTTCCTCATTTTTCTTTCATCATTGATCTCTTTTCTCTTCCAGTCATTTTTCAGCTTCAACAACATTCAAAGTTTTCTCTTTGACATCTCTCTTTCCTGTCATGATTGATGATGCTATTGGTTTCTGCAGGACCAATGGAATAAAATATCTCACATTAGACAACAAATTGTTGGATTTATAACTGTTCTTTGTAGGTAAAATATGACCTATAATCCTTTTTATTGTGATCTCTTATATCCTTCTTCTTGACAGATGAACCATAATTTTTTTGGAGCTCATTCATTGATATAGAAGGCTCTATGTTCTTCTTCTCAGGTCCAACCTCCTTCATTATTAAAACAATTAGAATTATTTTTTTTAGATAAGATTTCTTTGGGAGAAAGTTTCATCATGTATCTGTGTAATTTGTGTCAATTCTTTCAAATAACTTTCCATCCATAAGAGTTGTGACAAGTGAATTTTGTTTTTCTAAGGAGTTAACCATCAGAATTTTCTTGGCACACAAAACACTTTTCTTAGTTGGTGATCCAAATCTATTTTTAAAATGTTTTAGTGAAATTGGATGATATATACTCTCCTCCTTTGGCACTATTTTCCTCTTCAATGGGAAAACATCCAAAATTCACTTTGAACATATGACCTTTTCTTAGGAAGCTTTTGGAGTCCATGTTCATTGAATTTATATATACGAAGCTCATGTGCTATCATATAAGAGACATTTGTTGCATATCTCTTTCCCGGATACACTCTATGGCTTTATTTATGTTCTTTAAGTCCCATGGCATGAGACAAACATGAATTTAATGGAACAAGTGTTTTTAAATTTGAGATTTGAATAGGAGCTAGAGTGAGGGAGTGAAAATGTTTTCACAATTCAGTAGCTTTAACACTTTCCTTCGTAGAGGAATATTTCCCATTCTTATCTTCAATTCTTTCATATTCCATATCTATCTCCACAGACTTGTTCCCTTTCTGTGACTTAAAATTTTGGTCTTTAGATAAGATCCGATTATGAAAGACTTCAAATTCCTACAGCATTTTTACATCATGCAAGGATGATAATGTCATACTTTGAAACAACTTGTTGTAAGCAAATGAATCAATAGTCTGTTTTGTTCATGAAATGCTGCAATTTGGTTGCACTAACTATGGCATCCCTAGGCTTCGTGTTGCACCCTTTGCAAATACGTTGATTGATGAGTTGAGATTGGGCTATCAATCCACTTCCAAACTAGTCCTTTTCTTCCTCTATGAAAGTTTAGAAATACTCACATCAACCTCATAGGAAAAAAATTCATGAGACTCCAGTATAATTGGCTTTAAATGATTGAGAGGCTTATGATTAAATAAAATCAACTTAGCTAGAGTACATTGAGCCCCCTCCCTAACTACAGCTCCATTCAATAAAGGTGTGTTTTCCATGTAATTTTTTTCCATCCCACTTAGTCCCTTTTGGAAAGAGAAGTCTAAAACATTGGCATCTTCAGGTAAAAACAATAATCCCTTTATTTTTTAATTAAAAGCACATTATTTAGTCACTCCATCACATCAAATTTTTTAAATCTTGTATAATATCATCTCCACTTTTGTGCAGGTTGTAACATGATAATCCCTGAGCTGATTCAATTGACATTGTCCTTCCATGGATAAATATTGCATTTAAATAAGAGTTAACCTTATCATATATATCTCTTTCTTCATATAAATTTGTTTCTATTTCATCTTGTTAAGATATTTTTCAATGGGACAAATGAATTTTTTTCCCAAGACCTTTTCTAATGGCATTAGAGTCCTCTCTTTCATTTCCCAATAGAACACTACAACAACCATGTTAGTGCCATTAGCTTCCATTGATAACTTATGGCCTCATTCTTCTATACAAGGGCTATATGGAACTTATTGAACCAACCCATTAGCTAGAAAAGGGTGAGCTAACCGATTGCCTAACAAAGGAATATTTGGGAATTATTCAATAAACACAGTACCAATTTTTTTCTCACTAGGAAAAATGCAATTTTTTCCAAGACCTATTCCAATGGCATTGATGTCATATCTTTCATTTCTCAACAAACTATCTGTAACATTCATGTCCCTCACAATGGCTTTCATTGATAGCTTATGACCCCTTCCTTCTATAGGAAGGCCATCTGGAAATTCTTGAACCAAAACATTATCTACCAAAGGGATATCTGTAACTTTTGGAACCAACCCATTACCTAGTAAAATAACATTTTCAGAAATTGTATGGCTACCCTCATCACAAAATACTAACCTTTCCAACACGATTGGGATGCATTAGACAAGCCATTTTTACAATACTAGTGATGATTGCAAGGTATCTCTTGAAAAAAGTCTCATGCTTCTGGGTAGTTTTAGTCACATTTGAGGCCTCTATATGTTCTGCATCACAACTTTCAACACTTCTTTGACAATCATCCCTTGGAACTGCCTCTTTTGTGCATCTTTATTGCATTTCTTGATTATCTACCTGTTTATCACTCTTATGATCAATATCTTTGAAACCTCCACGACCTCATTCCATGGAAGCAAAATTCACCTTTCATTATTTCACAGTGCCTCCTTTTGTGCCTCTATGCTTTCTTACATATGTTATCCACTTACGACATTTCCTTTACAATATATGGTGCCGTTGCAAAGGAAAACTAAAATCAATGGAAACAAAAGTTGTTTTTATATGGTTCAATATATTCTCTTACAATTTTTGTGGGACTTACTTTTTATTTTTAAAAACAAGAAAATCAACAATGCACTTTGTTGTTTAAAGCGAGAACTAGACAAAAATAAATAAAAAATTTCTTTATCCAAACAATTCTCCAAACCTAAAATTTAATTTTAAATAGATTAATTCATATTTATATTTTAAGTATTCAATTAAATAACATAACATATCACATTTTCTTTCTTCTATGCTACATCTTAAGGCGTTTCCTTTGCAACATATGGTGAAATTTCTAGTTTATTTTTGGATTTCATAAGCATACTTAATAACTATTCATTCTTTATCATTGTGTTAGATATTTGATTTTATTTCTAGCTCTCCTATTTGGGTTCCATTGTCATGTGCATTAAGGAAAACTTGACTTTAAATCACCTAGTTGTTGCTTATGGTGACAAAATTGAGTTTTCATGTATTTAATTAAGGACTCTAAATCATCTAGTTGTTGCTTATGATGATAAAATCACTTCATCTATGTTCGAGGATATTATCATGGAACTTCCACCACTTTTCAAGTGTGTGTCAATTCAAAATTCAAATTTCAATGCTTGTTTTTAGGGAGGAAATAATGTAGTGGCAACACTATTTTGATACGTAATTGGGTTCTAGTGATTTGTTAATGGGGTTGATATACATATTAGAATATATCTATTTTAGTACAATAATTTTTAATCATTGAGTGGGATTAAGATAAAATAAAATCATAATTGATTAGTGCATAAAAGATCTAGGTTAAAATAGATCTATATTGATTTACTCTTTTATTAGAGATTTCTATTATTAGTATGGCGAGTTATTATTTTAATTTTATTTTACATTTGTGTGAATTTTTTATTTTTTCCATTTAATTAATTAACTTTAAGACTACTCCCATAGCATGTCCACATGCATATGTCTCCACTTCGAAGGGATATTGTAAGTTTAGTTATGCTAGAACCAATGCTTGATTGATATTCTTCTTTAACACTACAAAGGATCTTTGTTGACCCTTTCCCCACTGGAAAATATTGCCACTTGGAATTGTGGTGTGGAGTGGTGTTGCTACTACTGGAAAAAGTCTATTAATTTCTTTAACTACTATGCCGCCTCAAAAAAACTCCTAACCTCAAAAATATTTAGTAAGCCTTACCAACCAATTCTTGATGACCTCTATCTTGGAAGGATCTATCTTGAACTCTCCTCCACCTATCACATATCCCAAATACACCAAAGGATATTGTGAAAATCCACACTTCTTGAGGTGTGCCTAAAATTAGTGCTTCTTTAAAGTCTCTAGAACCTACATCAAAAGTGATATGTGCTCCTATTAAGTAGCAATGTATACTAGTAAATCATCTAAATAAACAATAAAAAAATGAACTTATAAAATTGCACAATATATCATTCATTAACTTCATGAATGTAGTTCGTTCATCACATAGGTCAAATATTATAACTAACCACTCATACGAACTGTAGGTTTTAACCCTGTACAGAAATTATCTACAAATGAATCTTAAAAACAAAAAATAAACAATAGCGAGAGCATAAAACATAAAATATATCTACACAAAATTTTCTCCTGGATCCAAAATCGAGACGAGTAGCTTGATTATTAATTATATTCCTTTTAGTTTTACAACACATATATATAAATGTCGAAGCATACATAAACCCCAATCCATCAACCCTGGATTAGAACATAACCATAGTTCCCTTGAGTGGATCTACAAAATAGCAAGGGTTGAAAATAATCATGCCCCAAAACCATGTGCAAACCCATGAAAAAAACCATGGGCGTGTCCACTCACCAAAAAACCATGGGCGTATCCGACGGAATGCACAAGGGGGGCTATCACCCCCTCATATGACCCCCTCACACGTGACTAGTCGTCAAAAGAATATAACACATACCCAACATTCTCCCACTTTCTATTTTCTTTCCGCAAGGGGGCCATGGGAGAGCTTAGTCATTATCACAGCTCTACAACACCCACTGTATCTCTACACCAAGAGAACTTCTGAGTACTCACAGACTTCGTCAATGCATCTGCAACATTCTTCAAAGTTTCCACCTTTACCAGCAACACCCTTTTATCCTCAATCATATCTCTCACAAAGTGATATTGAACATCAATGTGCTTTGTCTTTGAATGATAAGCAGGGTTCTTAGCCAAGAAAATTTCACTTTGGCTATCACAGTCTATCCTTATAGCTCGCTACACCAACCCCATACTTGAACGCAATCTCTGCAACCAAACTGATTCCTTGCTTGCATGAGTGGCTGCCTTGTATTCTGTCTCTGTAGTTGAAAGAGTCACTATAGACGGTCTTTTACTCATCCAACTGACTGCACCTCCAAATAGGCTAAACACATACTCACTTGTAGATCTTCTTTGGTCCACATCTCCAACCCAGTCTGCATCAGCAAAACCACAAATGTCCAACATTGTTTCCAATTGTGGTCTTCCCTGGTAGCACAAGCCATAATCACTAGTGCCACGTAAATATCTGAAAACCCGCTACACTACTATCTAATTCTCCTTCTCTCGGTTTGACATAAACCTGCTCAATACTCCCACTGCATGTGCAATTTTTGGTCTAGTACAGACCATTACATACATTAGGCTATCAACTACACTTGCATATGGAACACGAGACATATCCTCCTCTTCTTCTTGTGTCTTGGGACATTGTTCAGCAGACAGCCTTACACCTATAGGAATCGGAACCTTCACCAGTTTACTATCCTGCATATTGAACCTCTAGAATATACTCTTGACATACTTCCTCTGGTTTAACCGGAGCTTCCTCTTTTCCCAATCTCTCTTAATATCCATACCCAAAATATATTTTTCAGCACCAAGATTCTTCATGTAAAATTTGGAGAACAGTTGGGTCTTCAAATCTTGGATAATTTCTTTGTCATTTCCAATCAATAACATATCATCCACATACAAGACCAAATAAATAACATGGTCACCAATTAATTTAAAATAAAAACAGTGATCCTCCTTGCTTCTGGTGAAGCCAAGTCCCGCACATAGTATCAAATTTTTGAGACCACATCCTGGGTACCGTTTTAACCCATACAGACTTTAACTCCGTACAATGGGTTATTTTCACCTTCACCACAAAGCCAAAGTTGCTTCATAGATCTCCTTCTTCCGCATCCCCGTGAAGAATGTTGTCTTCACATCCATCTGTTTCACTAAAATCAAATGCAAGAGGCAATGACAGCAGTTCATCAGAAGCAACTCACAATGTGAGGAAAATATCACCAAAATCAATTCTTGACACATAGGAATAACATTTTGCTACTAATCGAGCTTTGTATTTCTCCACCTTGTCTTCTACATTCATCTTCTTCTTAAACACCCATTTTCTCTCGATGGGCTTCCTTCCAGCCGACAACTCCACTAGATTCCATGCCTCATTTTTGTGCAAGGATTCCATTTCATCAACCATGGCCTCCTTCCAAAGTTTTCCATCCTCTGAATATACTGCCTCCCTAAAAGTCTTGGGATCATCATCAATTATAGTTAAGGAAAAATTTGAACAGAAAGTAGATGGACTATACCTTTCTGGTTGTCTTCTTTCTTGAATTGATCTTCTCACAGCTAGAGTTTGTGGCTCTTCCTCTTCTGAGTCTTCTTCTGTTGTAGAGTTTGATTCATCCTCCTTTAGCTCAAACTCTATCTTCTCAGGTTTCTTTGGTAGGACTTCATGTTTAAAGACATATTTCACGTCTCTAAACACCACATTTTGGTTGTACACGACCTTCCTTATTTCTGGGTTCCAAAGCTTGTAACCCTTTAAACCATATTTATACCCAATAAATATGCATCTTTAAGATTTATTATACAACTTGGTCCTTTTCTCCTTTGGAACATGTGCATATGCATCAAATCCAAATACCCTAAAATGTGAAAGAGAGGGTTTCTTACCAGTCCATACCTCATGTGGAGTCTTATCCTCCAATGCTAATGAACGTGATCTGTTAACCAGGTAACATGTAGTCTCCATTGCCTCTACCCAGAATTCTTATCCTAACCTAGTACCACTAAGAATGCTTCTTTCCTTTTCCATCAGCATTCTGTTCATTCTTTCTGCAAATTTGTTTTTCTGAAGTGTGTATGGATTTGTCTTCTGTCGTGCTATACCACACTTCTTACAGAACTCTTCAAATTCCTTCTTGCAGAACTCCCTGCCATTATCTGTCCTCAGCACCTTTATCTTCTTCTCTGTCTGGTTTTCCACCAAAGCCTTAAATTCTTTAAATTTGTCAAAGAATTCATATTTCTTCCTCAAGAAATATATCCATTTATTCCTTGAGAAGTCATCTATGAATGAAACGTAGTACATAGACTTACCTAGAGATGGAACCGACACAGGTCCAAACAAATAACTGTGCACAAGATTTAATATCTTGTTCGCCCTCTTAGCAGTAGAAGGAAAACTCACCCGATTCTTCTTCCCATATACACAATGTTCACAGAAATCGAAATCCAGAGAGAAATTAGACATACCTTCTACCATACCATTTCCATGTAGTATCTGAAGGCCCTTCTCTCCAATATGTCCAAGCCTTTAATGCCATAGCATGGTCTTCTCTCCAGAGACCACTACACTTTCCGCTCCACTTTCAGGAACCACATAACTATTGCACCTATCAATAACAGTGCTACCCTGAAGCTTGTACAGTGTTCCAATCTGAACTCCCCGCAGTAATATTAGTGCTCCCCGAACCATCTTAGATGTATCTTTCTCAAACACTATTTTTACACTTGCATTATCCATCTTGCTTACAGAAATAACATTTCTACCTAATGCAAGAATGTGTAGAACACCAGGTTGTGTTCTAATCCTTCCACCTTGCAGCTTCAGCTTGAATTTTCCACGTTCGACAATTTTGGCCTTTCTATCATCCTCTAGGAAGATATCATCGCCGTCATATTTCTCATACTCATAGAACCACTCCCTATGGGGAGTGAAGTGAAAGGATGCACCTGAGTCAATTAACCATACCTCATGATCTACATGTGTATTTGAAGAAGAAGCCAAATACACATCCCCACCTTCATTCGAGGTGGCTTTTGCCTCTGCAGAAGGAGCATCATCAGATCCATTTCCTTTCTCAGGACCATTAGATCTGCAGTACTTTTTGTAGTGTCCTTGCTTTTTACATTTCCAACACACCTTTACAAACTTTCCAGGAGATTTAGATCTCCCTCTAGATTTAGATTTCCCACTCAAAACCGTATTCTTGTTTCTATTTTGTGACCTTCCTCGTACAGATAAGGCATCTCCATTCTGACCCTCAATATTTCTCCGTCTCATTTCCTCCGACAGCAAGGCTGAGACAATGTCATCAAAATTCAAGGTAGCTGGATTTCTACCTATTGTGATAACCAGACTGTCCCATGAATCTGGTATAGAACAAAACAAACTGATGCGCTTATCTTTATCTGAGATTTTAATATCAACAGGTGATAGCTAGCTTACCATAGTATTGAAGGCATTCAGATGCTCTGTCACCAAGTCTCCATCCTTCATCCTCAGGTTATACATATTTTTCCATAGGAACAATGTATTCATCAGAGACTTATATTGTTACAAAGTCCCTAGCTTGTCCCACAAGGTCTTCACCGTAGCTTCCCCAGATAAATTTAACAATAATGAATCTTAGACACACAATCGTATTGTGCTCTTTACCTTCCGATCTAGCTTCTTCTTGTCTTCATATGACATTTTCGTTGGTTTAGTACATAGATCTACCATGATCCACTGATCTTTATCCACCAGCAGATCCTCCATCTTGAGCTTCCACAACTCAAAACTCTGACCATCAAATTTCTTGATCTCTATCTTCCCGCCTCTCGCCATATTCTTTCACCGCAAGAATTGATCCCGCAGATCTCCCAATAAACAGGGTCTATCTCAAGCCCGAGCAAAAAACCACTCAGTAGAAAAGGCGTCCCCTTGAAGTTGAAACAACTCTGATACCAAATGTAGGTTTTAAACCTATATAGAAATTATCCGCAAACGAATCTTAAAAATAGGGACGACCAGCTTGATTTTTCATTATATTCCCTTTAGTGTTACAACACACACACACACACACACACACACACATATATATATATATATATATATATATATATATATACATGTCGAAGTATACATAAACCCCAATCCATTAACCCTGGATTAGAACATAACCATAGTTCCCTTGATCAGATCTACAAAATACCAGAGCCCGAAAACCATCATGCCCCAAAACCATGTGCAAACCCATGCACAAAACCATGGGCATGTCCACCCACCGAAAAATAGGGTCCAAATTTTTTTTACCAGGGCTACCGTTCCCCCTGTGACCCCCCTATTGCACCTGGCACAACGTAAAAGGGGTGCTATCGCCCCCTCACACCTGACTAGTTGTGGAAAGAATATAAAACATACCCAACACGAACCTTGTCTACTTTTGAAGGTGGTCTTGTAGGTATCCTGTTATTTAACTCAAACCTGGTGATACCCTAACTCTAATTCTAGATTTCTTAATTATTTATCTTACTGTACAATAGATCATCTATCCTAGGTAAGGGGTACCCATTATTAAACATAATTTTGTTTAAAACCCTGAAACCTATTAGTGTCAATATGTTAGTGATCAAACATCTTTCAGTTAAGTTGCTAGTAGTCATAGGTCAAAAATTTTGGTCTTTTCAAACAATTTTTCAAATAAATTTTTGTCGCTGAAGGAGTCTAGGTTAGAAATTTTTCTCCCTTCATCTCATCCATGGACATCATCACTTTGAAGGTCATCCCATTCATTGTCATTTAGAAGTATTAGGTCATTCACTCCATCTCATCTAGGTCTGTTGTCTAGGTGTCATTTTTTTTCCTTTGAAAAGTCCAATTTGTCATCAAACAATGCAAATAATCCTTCATTTTCACCATATAAGTCTAGAGTCATCATAATTAGCTGAATAAATTAAGGCAAGTTGTCTTATTTTAAAATTTGTTTCAAAGTCAAAAGAGTTCAAAAGGAAAAATTATCTTATTGTTTTCACTACAGGACAAAAGAGTAATTTCAAAGCTTATAAATGACACAAGAGGCTCATCCAAACTCATTATTCTATTTTCATGTGTAGTAGAGCTCCTCTCTTACCTTCATTCAACCCCATAGTGGTCAATTGTTTGAAACAAAGGCAAGAAACTATTCCATATCACAGTTGCTACGCTTTAGCTGACCTTTGATATGCTTATGGAGCAGGTTGTTATGTTTTTAAAACAATTTTTATGCTTCTGGATCATGTTGTTGCATTTCTGGAACATTTTTTATGCTTCTGGAGCACGTTGTTACGCTTCTATAGCATATTGTTATGCTTCAGGAACATGTTGTTACAATTTTTCTAGGGGTGTGTTACGCATCCAGAAAGTGTTGAATTATGGTATTTTGGCTCCCAAACTACTCAAACAAGTTCAAGGCTCATTGGCATCCATTTTTTAATCTCTTAAAACAGTAAGTAAGCTTCTCATACCCTCATGTCATCAATTTATCAAGCTTAATGTTGATTTTCATGCTCACTTCATTCTCCATTATAATTTCACTTCTTTACATCATTGAAATATTTTAGCGAACCAAACCCTAACCCTCTTATTTAACACTATTATACATATCCCACATACATCATACTACCATCCCCCACCATACATATCCTTCCTAAGAGCCATTTTCACCAAACCCTAATTTCTAGCTAGTTTTCACTAGTTAAACTGGAAAATTCTCATGTTTCCCTCATTTGACCACCTTCCTCACATTCATTCCACTTGATTTCACTCATATCATGGAGCCAAAATGCAAGCCTATCTCCTGAATTTTTTTCAAAATTTTCCTTGGCTTTAAAACACTTCATCTCACCCTCTAAGTCTACCCCATCCCTATACTCTTTTTCTCCCAAATTACATTACACATACCCATTCCATCTACACACTAGGGTTTCATCCTTTCACTGATATACAAGATGGAGAGTGAGAATAAAAACCTCAAGGGAGGATGCCACCTCATATTAGAACCCTGCACCATGCAAGAAAGCAATGCTTCACCCTTGGCTAAAAGGTGTTTTGAGAGGACTGGATACTTGAGGTTCTGTGAGAAGATCACAGAGGAAGGATATCATTTTCAACTTACAAACCCATTTGCCTCTAGTATCAACATGGGAAAGGTTCTCATTCCAGGTGTGGCATTTAATCTATCAGAAAATGTTATTTCTTCAACAACAGGTATTCCTAGTCACACATAAAAGTGGTTCAAGGGCATGGACTTAGACCTTAAAAATTACAAACTATTTCTCAAACCTCATGCCAGAGAGAAACCATAGTACATCTTCCCTTTCAAATACCTCCTTAAAAAATATTCTCCTTTGATGATGTTGATAATGAAGTATTTCACATGTGAAGGGAGATTTTCCAGGTTGTATATGTACCATTCCAGGTTGTTGATGCATTTCACTTCTACCAAACCACTTGACTTGCTACGTTACTTATACAAAAGTTTTATTAAAATGACTGAGAAGGTTAAAAGCAGAAAAAAATATCATTACCCAAGTATTTTTCACCACGGTCTAGTCAAACTCATTATGTTGCATCACCTTTCATCCATCAACATGACTTGGGAGACCTTCATGGAAAGATTAGCAACAATGCCCACCACTAACCCCCATGTCATGCATAGCACCCCATCACCATCACTGTCAGCACAAACAATGGAGGTTGGATCTTGCAGCATGAAAACTCAAATTTCATAGCCTCCTATGGTTTTTGAGTTCACTGATACCTATGAGAAGGGAAAGAGATAGGTATTTGCACCCAAATATATCAAAAGTGCACTTACATTTGACATTATAGTTGAACAAAGTGAAATAGAGGATAAACCTCTCGTGCATCAAGAAGAAACACCTTTCACCAAAATAGTGAACCAATGTCATTGGAGGTGTTATCAATAAGTTTGTATAGATGGGCTACTCCACCAGACAACATAGGGTAACTCTTTCAAACCAACTTATGACTGGAAATTAGCCTTTTCAGCCTGATAGGTCTCTATCAAAGCTAACTATGATTTGTTCAAATATAATTCAATCAGATAACTAACTCTGTAATAGTGTCTTGTATGTGTTTGTATGCAGGTGAAAAATGTATAGTGTTTACTAACATTGGGCTTATGGAGTCAGTGATAGGAAACTCAGTGTCATGGTTCTCCTTGTGGAAGCTGAGGCATGTGGTCATTTTACTGATAGGACAACACACAGAGATGTGCAATAGCTTAATGCATAAAGGAAGTCAGCGCATGATTTACATGAATTATGAGTAATTAAACATTAAGATACTGAAAGAAAAATAGAAAGATACATAGGAAAAAGCTCATATTTAAACATCAGATGAATCTCAGGTGAAGAAGAAATCAAACAACCACTGTATATTATAGATCAGAAAATTTTACAATAGTAGTAGTGTAGAATAACATCTTCCAACCCCGAATTCTTCGAAATTGTGCGTATAAATAGGATTTAGTCACCTTACATTGGATTTTCCTACATGGTTAGATCATCGGACTACTTTTGCTGACACCTATCTTAACAAGAAGAAAAATACATGGGAATGAAAATGACACCTTTTTACTTTATGAATTAGAGACCTATTAGGATTCTTCCACTTATTTATTACATTCAATAACTGAAAAATACCACATAATTACATAAAAGATAGTTAAGTGATCGAGTGCAAATAACCATCATCAAGGCATAAATACTCCCACTAAATTAGGAAACTAATCATCCTATTTTTAAGGAAACCGTGTCATGATATTTGCTGACTATATTCCTTCTGATCTGATGAACTAGACAGCCTTGTGAAAGAATAAAACTCCACTATAATATTCCACTGATACTCTTTAAACTCTCCACATGGCTATTTGACCTCCAATGAACCCTCAAAACACAAAATTTCTTCGAAATGTTGCTCACTGCAGAAACAGGGGAAATAAGGCAATTTCATAGTGAATTTTAGTAGCAAAATGAATTCACCCATCTATGTCACTTTTTAGCCCTCTTTGATGATTTGGATAGGAATGTTGACTAAAATGAGCTAAACATAGCTTTTTTCCCATCTTGATTTTGACCATAGGCATAGTTGTGATTTTAAGCAAAAACACACCTATAATGATTTCATAGTGAAATTCGTGTTTCAAGCCTGGGATTCACTACGAAATTTCCTAATTGGCAAAAAACTCAAAAATTGTGTTTATTTCTTCAAAAAATTTCCTTTGGCTCTAAAATATGATATGATGAAGCATGATAAGGAAAAATTGGCTCAAAATACCTCCTACCCTCCTCAACAAGCAACATTTTCACCTTCAGCAATTTCATCTATTAATAAAAATGAAGTTGTTTTTTCTGAAAATTAGGGCTAAGAAATGAGCTCCTATATCCAAATCCTTGATATTTTTTGAAAAATGGGAGGAAATTTTTTTAAATCAGTTTTTTCTAAAGAAAATATCCCTTGGTTTTTTTAAAAGCATCTCCTGGTGTCTGGAATCTACATTTGAAAAACATGTCTAAAACAGGGAAAAAAGCATTCTAAAAATAAAGCCCAAAGACATATTCGAATCTCCCAATTTGTAGCACCTGTGAGAAAAGTGAAATAGGTTAATGTTCTTTGATCTGTTATTGACAATCATCTCTTTCCATTTTTTAAAATTATCCTCGATTTTCCTAGAAACATCTCTTGAAGTTGACTACTCAAACAGTAAGAAAACAGAGAAATCCCTATGTATCTTCTTGTAAAAGCTCATGCAACCAGATTTGATGAAGTCCTATGCAAAACTAAGGTCTTCCATGACCATATTTAGGTCCATAAGTTCATATCCTACATAGGATAATCCTTTTCTTTTTTTCCTTTTCATGGCCATCTTCCTTTATACTATGCTGCCTTTCTTGAAAAATTGACACCTACAAAGAAACCAATTTGAATAGCAAGTTGCTTGTGATGGACCTGGACTCTTCAATGATAATAATAAATTGCTGCATGAAAATATTGAAAGGAGGATGATAGAGAGGAGCTTTGGAGTTTAGTTTAAAAAGTGAAATTAGAATATATGAGGAATAATGACAAATGGGAGGAGTGAAAGGTAATGATGAATGAAACTTATAATTATGCATGCTTGGATGACTGTAATAACCGATCACATAACTTCACATTAACCCAAAACCTCTAAAAACATTAACAAATCATCATCCTTTTCTTGGTGGAAAAAAAAAACATGACTCCACAGTGTTTTCAATTATAAACCTAGAAGATTCACTATGAAATGGTCAGGTGATTCCGTAGCGAAATGTGTCTGTTTGCAGTAATATTCGCTGCAAAACTGGGAAAAATCATACAGGTGGCCACTATAAAACTTTAAACCAATTAATATGAACCTAAGGTGTATTTTTATGGATTTGAATCTAATGACATGACCCATGGGCTATTTTAGACTTATGATAATGATTATTTCATGAGTTTTCATCGATTTCATAAACCAATTTTTATGAGACAAAATGAGACCTAGGCTAAAAACCCTATAAATCAAAAATTGAAATTTTATGTGTGATAAAAGTGGCTCCACTGGGGATGGTGTGCCCCTATGGGACAAAAAATAACTTGTAGTTCCAGTGCCTTCCTTCCAAAACTAAAATTGATGAAGACTTTTCCAAGCTTTTACGACCCTCTCCTCAGTGTCAATCTTGTTTAAAACTGCAATCCAAGCTTAAGACTAAATCCGTATATGCTAAAAAACTACTCATAATACTTGAGCTTATTCAAACACACTCCTACCTACCCTAATAGCTAAAATATTCATGTTTCACTCAAGTGACATGAAACCTTCAATAAAGCCAATCAATGAGTGGATCTAATACCTAAAATCCTTGATTGTTATTAAACCAAAACAAAATTGTATACTATGTTAGCACAATAATTTTTCCAAAGATTTTCAAAGTCTGGTCATCATTATCTAAGGAATCAATCTGCCTTTTCAGTTTGATTATAATATGAAAGTATCACTGTCAAAGTGTAGTGGTGAGAAAATTCCATTTCTACCTTCATTCATTTCATTTTCCCTCTTTCACCTTTCATTTTCCCCCCAAAAAAATCCCAAAGTATAGCCTCATTTCCCTTTTCAAAACCCCTTTTTTAACTCATAAAATCCAATTTTTATAGTTAAAAAGTAGCTCCGCACACCCATCAATAGCCATATCATATTTCCTTATTAACTTACCATATATTTACTTTATCGCAACTTTTACCTGCACCACAACAAAACCTTGGTTATATCACATATCATATGATATACCTTACCGCACTTAATAAACATCGAGAACCCCTTACCATTCATCACAATCAGCTCTTCGCAGTTTTAACTCCCATTCACGTTACAATTGTCATCTCCTACAAAACCCCCGAAATGTGATTTGCAATATGGTCTAGGACCCATACTTCCCTTTGATACGCCTCGAATACGTTATAAAGACTTTTTTATGCTTCGGGCGTCTTTTATCATATCACCATGACTTCATAAAATATTCATTTTCTACTTTTCAAAGCAATTTAAAGCACCCCACCTACCTCTTCGCATCACATTTCTATAAATTTCATTTACAACATTCACTTCTGCTTCCTTAAAGCTTCTGATTTTCGATTTGCGAGTGACTGTTTGTCATGTCACGTCACCCTTTGCTCTCATCACACATCGTACTTCGCCAGTTTAAAATTTAACTCTTACATTTCATATTAAAATATCTGATGCAAGATTTGCGATCTGTCCCACTTCTTTTCCACATCATCACCCCATTGCAAAATCACATTTTTTCCCATTTTTATCTTATGTTTAAATGCTCTGGTCTCGATTTATGATTGTGATATATGTCTAAAAGGTTTTCTCCCCCCTCTTATCATTCATTCCGCTCCATTTCTCCCCTATCAATTAAACCTTGTTCAAAGGGTTTCTTTGTAATTTCTCAGAAAATGAACCTCTGCCACCCTATCCAAATTTTTTTGGGTTTTTCGCCGTTACAAAGTGTTTTCCAGCAAAAAAGGAACGGAACAACGGAACAGCGACACAGTTTCTCTGAAACATTTTTCTACCACTACTCTCAGCACCAACACATTTCTACCAGGTACCATGCAACATTCAAGGAACAACCACATGCCATTTTCACTGTTGTTTACACTTTTTCTAGATTTGGTTGCACTAGAACAGAAGAGGAGTCTTCCCATGAACTGCCACATCATACAAACCACTTCGAATTGTTAGCCTTAATCTTGTTATTTTCATTATTTCATAGAACTTTGTATTAAAGTTTTAGAATAAGCCTCATCTCTTGCTTTAGATCGGAATAACTTTTGGGAATAGGTTTACTCTTTTTTTGGAGATGAAATTTTATTATTTTTGTATATATGTGATAAACTGCTATGCAAAAGGGGTTGGTTGGTGGTTTTATAATTTTGACTCATATGATCTGTAATCTTTTTTGTGAATGAAATGGAATGATACTACTCAGTACTTATTACCAATTTTTTGTGTGTATTGTCTGCTTTACTTGTGTTTCCATATCTCCTTTCTTTCAATTCCAGTTTTCAAACCATCATATTGTTATGTGTTTTTATTAGCCTCTTAAACATGTGATGTGTTTTATCATTTTTTGTTAGTCTCACACAGTGAGAATTCCTAGTAAAATATATGTTATAATAGTGGAAGTGCATCACTCATGATAGTTATTCTTCATGATATTTCAGTGAGAATCTTGTTAGACTAGAAATATCTTTCTCTTAGTGGAATATTGTTAAACTGCTACTTTTGTGAATTTCTACCAAATGCAGTAGATTTTTGTTTTACAGACCTACTGTTTCCTCTCATTTTACAGTTTCCTATCCTCACAGGCTGCAAATTTTCACTCTACTACCACATGAACTTACAATACCCTCATTAGTAGAACTGTGGATTTGGCTAAAATCTCTTTTCAGTGAATCATATTTTATACCACCTAGCAATCCCATAAAACAAATCATTAAAATTGATTTAGATTTTATGATGTGTCTAGCCAGGTGCTTGTTGTAGTCAAAGTGCTGATTGCAGTGCCAACATATTGTAATGACAAAGGGTGCTGATTGCAGTGCCAAAATACTGTAATGACAAAGGTAACATAAAATGGGTCTGATTTTCAAAGTGAAAACATAATTCGAAAGTTGGACTATAGAACTCTTCCATGTAGTCAGCTATGGGATTGTAGAGTACATAGTTTGTTTGATAATTCTCAAGACATTCTACAGTTTTAGACAACTCATATATGATTTCTTTAGTAACATAAGACTTCATTTGTGTGCTATGAAAATCATTTTCAAACTTCAAGACATTCCTCCTCAAACTCAAAAGAGAAAGGTAGCACCACCTTCTCTTTGTATTTTGGCATGAAATTTTTTTCAAAAGACTGATCTCAACCATGAAGACTATAGGATTGAATTTTATCTTCTAAAACTTCAATGTATTTCTCAATTTTCTTAGAAAATTCATAAAAAAATTGAATCTTATCTTCTAACTTGCACTGAAATGACTTTATGTAAGAATACAAGACCGAAGAAAAATATTCATCGACTTCCTCATTAGTGTGATCATCATTAAATTACTTAAAACCTTGAATGGAAGGAGAGTCTACCACCAACTTAATTTTTTCCATCCATGTTTCCAAAAATATAAGCCAAAAATCTGCAAATGACTTAATAGATCTGAAAAGCAAACTTTCAATCCATTGTCTGCATTTCCCTTGAAATGAATCATAAAACAATCTGACAAAAATGTCTTCATGTCTGACTCTAAGAAGCTCATTAAAGTCACAAAAAATTGATATATGGTTCAAATTCAAACTCAAATATTCTCCATTAAATTTTGAACCATTCCTTAAAAAACTATGCATCCTTGGGAAAAGGATTTGGGAAACCTTAAATTTATGAAAAATCTACACATGCATACCTTGAAACAAGAATGGCAACATCTAATTTCTTCATAAGTCCAGTGGAATCACCATGAATCTATTAATTTTTGAATTCTTCAACAATGGAATCACCAAGGTATAAATGAAACCTCATAAGCTTCTGAGCTCCTGCTATCTCCAAGAGTTCAGATTCAATGTTTGAGAACAAACTCGAGAAATATGTCTTCAGACTCCCAACATACGCACCAAAATGTTATCACTAAATTGAATACTGATGGACTGCTTCAACATGTTGTCACTCATAGAGACAATCTTGAGTTGAGAAAGACCAATGCCTAGGATATCTTAAGAATCAAAGGATTTAAACTTGTTCATCTGGAGCTTACTCTGAGTGTATCTTTATTTAGGATTAATGGAAATGTGGCTCAATATAGTTGCAGGAAACATCGGTACTAATATTAATGCACACTGGACATTACTTGGAATGGATTCAGGACTATAAGAATCGATTATGCCTCGAATGGACTAGGTAAAGGACTAATGAACAGACCTCAGAGTATAAGGTGGCAGTAATTGAGAGGAATTAGGAGGAGAAAACCCATGAAATATGGGCTTATTCTGCAATAAGAATCCGTCCTTCTCAAGATATGGGGGAAAATGGCAGATGAGAGGTTGATGGAGATGAAGTCTCATAGTGATAAATATTAAGGATGTAAGATAATTAATTCATGAGTGTCGTCTTTCCTCAATGAGGATGTATACAAATTCATTTATTAAATCATTTACCACCTGTTGGCACTGTTATTTACATCCCACCCATCCCCGTCTTATTTTACTCTATTTTCACCTCATCTCCATCATTATCATTGACCTTGCTTCATTTTTTAACCATTTCTCCCAAGGGTGCCCAAGTCATCATTGTTCACAAGCACTAAACCCTAATTTCCTCTCCCACTGAGCTAGGGTTTCCTGTGAAAACAAAGAAATTTGAGTAGAGGATGCATAAGGTAGTTCATATTAGTAAGTATGAGGCCATTCCAACTCATAATATCATTTCTCCATCATTTTTTAAGAAAACATTCCAAGGGTCAATTCATTTTCCACTCATAAGGCCATTTTTACTTCAAACTATGTTTCTGACCAAACAGAGATGAATTTAACAAAAGTGAGAGAAGTTTTTGTCCATAATAGGTCAAGGAAGAAAAATATCCTTCATTTTTTACATAGGTGTCATGGTTTTTGAGAAATGTCAAAAATACAAGTGCCACAGGAGAGTTGTTGCACTTATAGAGTGACCTTGGGAAAATCAAGTTTTCTCCTAACTGCAATGTCCAAATGACTTTCTGGATAAGTCAAATTAAAAATATATTGGAAGATATTTCCAACGAGCTATCATGATCTCAATTTTGAGTTGAGGAAGGCCTCCAAAAGTTTCCTGCAACAACACTCTACATTTTTGCACCCTCATTCTCCACTTTTTGACCAATCTTAGGAGAATCAATTTTTGACAAGGAAAATCAACTCCAATAAGAACACCAAAGGTATATTTGAAGAGTAGAAAGGATAATATTTCAAAAATTATATCTTGGTCTTAATTTGGATACCAAGAAGGCCTCCAAATGTGGTCTGCAAAACGGTGTTTCACACAGAGCATGCATTCTGTACTGGCGCTCCGCGTTTGCTTAAGGGAGGGTGTGTTTCCTTCTAGTATTGTGCTCTTTTTTGGGGAATACAGTGAGAAAATGGTCACCACCATTGATTTAAAAATAATAAGGACATGAAACCTGTACATTTTCTAAGAATTTGGAGGCAAATTGGTAAGTGAAAATGGCAAAAACCCACCAAAAAACCAAGTTTCTGCCTCATTTTTTGCCTTGGTGCTGCACGTTTACCAGTCTTGAGAAAATGAGTTTTTGAAAGGGAAAATGAGCTTCATTTTTCAAACTGAAGGAAATTATAGAGATTAGACTTGAAGGAATTTCTAAAAATCCATATTGGAGCTAATTTAGACACATGCAACCCAGTTAAAAACAACCTGCACGATGGGTGGCACATTTACCGAAGAGAGGGTGTGTTCGACAATTTGCTGATATTTTGAAATTTCACTACAAATTTTAAATTTTGCCTTGAGAATCATGATTTCACTTACATAATTGAGCATGGTAAATGTAAATATGATTTGTATAAGCTACCTAGGGGTATATTCATGAGGTAAATGTACTCATCAAAGTCGAATGAATCAGTTTCAATGTAATTAGGGATGAGCCACTTTGACCTCCCTACACTCTAGGTATCAATTCATATTATTGTGGATCAGCTACTCAACTTAGAGATTCGACAACTAAGGTTGGGAGAGGTTATTTGAGGCCTATATCACGTAATTTTTTACTCATTTTCAAAGGTTGGAATCAGTTTGATCATGGAAAATTTGTACTCAGTTTGGCTAAGCTAATAAAGAGGAGTTGCAGCTAATTTTTTGGGATACTTTTGGTATTGAATGTATACCATTGTTTCTTATTCAATATCATATTTTTGAAATTATTGTGTTCATTTTCACTATCATTTCTATGTTTTGATATTTTACAAGTTAGAAATTCAGAATATATGCTTGCACATGCTGTGTTTTGGGTAAATGATCATATTTTGTTCATCTTCTTTTGTATAAGAAAATACATCTCCCATTATTTTCTTAGCATTCTTACTGTTTCAACACCACTCCATAACAATTCTCTTCAAGTGATAATCATTATACTTACCTTGCCCCATTGATCCCTGCAGCCCTAATTCATTTTCCCTGACTTAACTTTCCTTGGCCTAATTTCTTCATCTAGTGATTCCCCAACCAAATAAAATTCAAAACAACCCCCAACACTCTATATCTAGCCTAAAAACCCTAATTTCTCCAACCCTCTTGGTTGTGACCCTTTTGGAGAGAGCCATCTTCGGCTTGATAGGGATAGCTATCAAGTCAAAATCTTGGTTTGTGGTTACCTCTGTTAGGACTCCTTCCACATCCTTGGGAATCTGGTGGAGTGATAATGCCACCAGAATTTCAGATATGAGACTTTTTCAAGAAAAAATAAAAAAGCGGAAGAAATCTTAAAAAAACAAGAGAAAAACACATACATACTGCTCACTAACCAAATTGGAATCCATCGGTAGACAAGGTCATTCTTATATTAAATTTCAAAAACAGATCCCCCATATATGTATTTAGATCTCAAAATAGTACTACATGAAAAGCCACATAGTATGGACCCAAAAATTCCACAAAATCCAAAACCATTTTTTACTTGGTGAGTTCCACATTTATAGGCTTTCCTTCATAGGCTCTTAGCTAGATATTTTTTTTAGGCAGATATTCCTTCTTGATTCCCAGTACATACATCATAATCAAAATGATCTGGTCCAACTACAAGGTTCTATGAGAAACTCTCTTCCTAATCGAAAATAACAATAACGAGGGTGTAATCATGATTTCACTAGCTAAAAATCATAATAGAAAAGTAAAATAAAACAAAGTAACTATGGGCTACATGGGTCGAATCTTGATATCTTCAATGGTTGCGCCGAGGGGTGGAAGAAGGTCCCAAGGTGCATGGTCATATGGTAGTGGAAGAAGAGCTAGATTGGCGAGATGACAGAGGCACCATTGACTTTGAAGTGGATTTGGCTGGAGGGTGCATGTGTTCATAACATCTCTACCATACGACGTCTACAAGTAAGGGCGCCAAGCTAAAAATCTCAAACAGTGCCCACAGCTGAGTCATCTCGGGGTAATCAAGGATGGTAGAGAAGAACTTCTTGACCTTGGCGAGTAGTAGGAATTCCTTGTGCAGTGATGCCACCAAGGTTTCGACCTTAAGATGGGAGGTATTTTTCAAAGTTGAGTAAGCCTTGACTTTGATCTCAGTCATCCGTTTCTCATATGTGGCCAAAGGGATCAGTGCACCTAAAGGGTCTGAGCAAGTTGACAACCCTTCCTCTACCACCTTATTCCATTCATGATCGAATGCTTCCACCCCTTTGGCCACTATCCCCAAACATCTATATGCTTTTATCCATGCCTCCTCCTTGTGTACCATCTTCATGATTTCCATTACTATTCTGAAATGTTCGACCACTCTGCACATGCCCAAATCTTCAATGGGAAGTTCGTTGATGAATCGAATGTATCCACATGTGATCATCACATTGTCATTTCCCTGTCAGTTACCTACACCCAGTTGCACCTTGAAATCACAGATGACATTATTTTTATCATTTTCCAATGTGATGAGCTCCCAATGATCCTTCACCTCTTTCATGATCTCACTCCAGGTAATTTTTCTGGCCTCTACTTGTGACATATTATCTTTGAGCTGCGATTTTAAGTCTTTGACTGACTTTCTCATCTCATGAGACTCCTTACAATTGGCATCCATTTCTTTTTGCAAAGATGAGATCGTCTTTTCCTTTTCTACAAGGGAAACCTATGCTTCATTGAAAAAACTGCACACAGTTTTTTTCTTGTCTTCTGAAACCTTCAACTTTGTCAGGGCCTTGGTTAGGTGTTCTGAGGCATTCTAGGGATCATCGGGCACTTGAAATAGGCATACATGAATGTCTTGCACCTGTTGGAGCTCATTCATTCTCCGCTTTAGCCCTGTTATCTCCTCATCCTTTTGGAGAAGAATATTTGTAAGGGGATACTTCTCTTTCTCAACCTGAGCCAAATCCGTTGTTTGGATGTGCTCCGAATCAAAAATATTTAACTTGCGTTACAACTCCTGCACCTCTAGTTCTGTCTTCTGTAGCAGAGTTTTCATTGTCACATTCTGATCAGTGCCCTTACCCCTTATCATCTTCTTGTAATATAATAACTAACTAGAAAGAGCCTTTTCATGTTCTCTCTCTTTCTTCAGGGTATTTGACATCTTGGTTAACTTACTATAAGATTTTTCCAAAACAAGGGTGTGTTTCAACACCTTGGTATGAAAAATATCTCCAATAGCCTTGTGTAGGTTTATATTTTCAACTAATGGGAGGGAAGCAAGCTCGAGTATCATTTATAGGGCCCTTTACTTAGAACCTGGAGGCTGTTAGAAGGACAGATCCCTCTTGTAGACAAGAGCGATATCCCTAGTATCCTAAGAATATCTAGAAACAAACAGACAGATGTAGACCATTTTCTCTAGACAATTATTCTTAAGAGTTATTAATTAACTATGGACAGATGATCCTACCTAAAGTCCAACGCTTACTTGGTCTTCAATCCAGTCGTTCTAGAAGGTATCGATCCAACATGTAAGATATGCAATCAAAGACAAGCAAACAAGATCAAAAGCACCTCCAAGATATGATAATTCAAAAGAAATAATCTATCTTAGTGATCAAGGAATCCAAGAATTAAATTATTCAAAAGATAGATGAACAACCCAATGAGAAAATAGAATCCATTTGTATTAATTTTGAAAAAAAAAAAAACCTTATAACCTTGATGCCTTGATGTTTGTACAGGTTCTTACGGGGTCTCAAACAATCGTTTTCCTCAGTTTGACAAGACTCCAACTCTCTAAATCAGCATAATACTATGGCTATGAGTATGTAATCTCTCTCATGCCAATCATGCCAAATGTGGAGAGTACGATTTCTTCAGCAATTATCTTCTACCAGCTAAGAAGAAACTACCCTTGAGATTGAAACATGGTCTCAATTTATAGCAGAAGAGAGGTAGTTTCAGCTCCAATAAGAAAGGAATAAAGCCCTCTCATCATGGGATTTTAGCTCCAAAACCCAATGGATAGCTCCATTTATTAAGGGATAAAGGTTCATGAATGGAAGGGGCGAAGCTCAACCAGATAGCGCTTCTAGAAGGCCCCTGCTGGAAGAATATTCGACTAGCTGGGCTTCTACAACTTACTTTTCTTTTTATTTTACCTTTTACGGGGGTCCATAGTCTTAATGAGTAGAGCATGCAATATGTGCTACAAGTTTTATAGCAATAAACCGTGGTATTGCAGGAAATGACTAGGAAAAGTGCAGAGTTAGGCTTTCTAGGTTTTTATTAAGCTTTTTTCCCAATTTCAAGACTTGATTTAGGAACTTTATGATTTTGGACCTCTAAGGGAGAAATAAATAGGTAAATATGGACCCATATAGATAGATAAATGTCATGGTTACAAATTTTAGTGTAACAGATTGCCCCTTAAAGTGCAAAGTCTGAAGAGTTCTGAATAATTATTAGGAGTGAAGTGCTTTATCATTCCAAGGATCAGGTTGCAGGCACACTGGTTGAAATCTTGAAAAAAAAATCGATGAAAGTGTATATATGTGTATATCATCGCTGACGTAGGCATTTCCATACTCAGATCAAAACTAACTACATGTTCTGATACAAAAATGATTTTAGAATTAAATTAACAGTAGACACAGCATGGACGCAACCATCTGTCATGAGTAGTCTACTGTATCATGAATAAAAAAATTCCTTGCAGCCTGCATTGTGGAAACTAGATATAGGGTCTTGATTTCTACTTCTGGAACTAGTACGATTCTATCCATGCGATTGATTTTGTCGAAGTCAAACATGGTAGAAACCACTTGATTACCAGTTAATGATGTGAATTGTTAAAAAGTGTGAGACAAACCACCAATAATGACAATGGCCCTAAAAGTACTCAGTACAATCTATCAAATGTGAATTAATGATTTGGAGTCGAACACTTTATAGAATCATTCAATCGAAGGTCAATGATGCAACCTGTTGTCGAAGGTGAGAAACCCGCCATTAGGGCATGTAGATCCCAAGGTACTGATAGGATTCTAGTTCAAATTTCTAGATGATGAGCTTTCGTCTATAGAAAGTGACTCATCATAGGAAAGCCCACGACACGAAACCATTAGATCAAGTTTTGAAGAAATTTTAGCAAGGACTGACTCAAGGATGATCAACGCGAAAGGATACAAATGTTTGTAATGAATGGTTTGTTAAACTAATCTCTTGAACACATAGAAACACTGCAGATGGTGACGATTCACCTAAAGCTAATACTGAGAAACTGGTTGAATAATTTCAATGTGGTTCGATTAACTGTTTGGCCAAAGGATTTTCCCAACCCAAATATGAATGTGACAAAAGTGTCATGTTCAAAAGTGGTATACAACTTTTTGAAACGTAGTGTGACAAATGGATTCATCTTCTCTCTTTTACCCCTACCATTTCTGGAAAGTACCTCTTTATTTTTGACAAGCTTGAGGATGATAACATTTGCTTGTTATATAAGCTCATCCTTCAGATGAGTCCAAATTAGTATTAAAATCGAACCCTAAGAAGGAGGGGTTTGTTCCTATTTATAATTGACAGATTCTTTACTGTTAAGTTTTAACGAATCCATTATAGGTGAAACTCAATGTTTTTCAGTTTTAGGGAGTCAGAAGAAAAACTTAAGAAAAATCTGTGGCTGTAATTTTTCGTAAATTTAGTCTCTCAAGCTCAAAAAATGATAAAATAATGTAGGAGAGAACTATATTGACCATGATTAGCCAACTTATACCTTTTTCGTAAATAGTCCATTTCAGTTCGAAAGAGGGGTAAACTTATACTAAAGGGACGATTTTTCATTTCCTTTAACGAGTTCGAATAGTCAAGTACGCGGAAATCTTTTCATTTTTAGAGAGTCTGAACTCCAGGGTTTTGATTTTTCGTAATTTTCAAGAGCCCAAAAAAGTGATAAAAGTGTACTCATCATCAAAATAATCCTTTTCACCTGACAATACCGTTTTCTACATATAAAATGGAAAAATTAAACATATCTGTTTCCAATAAGTAAAAGAGAACTCTAGGGTTTTTCTTTTTCGTAATTTTCAAGAGCCCAAAAAAGTGATAAAAGTGTACTCATCATCAAAATAATCATTTTCACCTGACAATATTGTTTTCTACATACAAACTGGAAAAATTAAACATATCTGTTTCCAATAAGTAAAAACTTTAGAAAAATAACTTTTTAAAGTGGAAAATAAATAAAATGATATTTTATTTATTCAAAAAATATTATAAAAAGTAGTTCAATCAAGTCATTTTCACCTTTTGTGTTAAGAGTTGAAAATTGAGAGCTCTGGGCAAAAACATTCTAGAGGTAATAACGGGAGAACCGACTACGCAAATCGAAATCTGTTGAATCCAGGTAATCCAAAACACTCTTCTCTTCATTTTCATCCATTTGCATTCTATTTTTTAGTTTTTAAATTCATTTTTTGGGGGAAAAAGGGTTCAAAATTTCACTCACAGGGGTCTGCGGGTTAGCCATTGGTTAGTTGCGGACCCTGATAATTTTCCTAAAGGAAAAATATTGGGCTACCGCAGTTTTTATGAAGGGTGTGTGCGGGGGTCCACACTGTCGCTATAGAAAAACTCTGGAGGCATCGTAAGAAAATGAAATTTGATACATCTCTAAAAAATGGATAAAATTTTCCACCGTTATATCTTCTAACCATTAAATGCATCCATTTGCAGGTCATTACACAATGTTGGAGTGGTGAGAACGTGAGCACAAAGAGGTAGATGATGGGGCAATGAACAATCCATACACAATGCGTGTTTTAAGAAATTACGAATTATACAAACTCTAGGCCATTCAAGGCATGAGGGCACAGGTAGAGCTAATGACTTGGTTGTTGAATAAATGGGATGTTCAGGCACAATGTTTTATAATTGGATATCACAAGCTAGAAATTGAGCTTGAATACATCTACTTCCTCATTGGTTTATCAAAAAGAGGTGAACCTATCTCTTTGTTTGGAGCTAGGCAAGGTGGCTTGCCTATCGCTAGCTACAAACAAGAATTCTATAATGAAGAAGCTAATCCAAAAGACAACCAGATAGGCATAAAACTATTATAAGTCTTGATCTAAAAGTCATTGCATTCACTATAACCAGATTATGTGGAAGTGTAGCTCCACATGTGGCTACCAAATCACAAATGCAGATAGTTGTTGAATGTTACAGAGGTACAATATTCAATTGGTGTGAAGGGGTGTTGACCAATATGAAGGGTCAACTGACCAGAGCGAATAAATCAAAGTTGAAAAAGTTTGGGTATGGAGTGATCTTAGTATCTTTCGATTTGGAGAGGTTTCCATCCCTTGCCCCTCAGTTAATCTCTGTTGATCATGGTGAACCTAGAGAACCTCGTATGGTACGGTGGGTGGCATTGATAGCTCGCCATGGTGGCGACGACTGCATAGTAGTGTGATTTACTCCAGCATATTTTCGTTGGTTAGAGAACCAAATCTTTGTTATTGAGGATTTCCCGTATGGAGGCATAGACTTTCGAGGAGACCCCGAGATGTCGTTACCTCCAGGGCCACAATGGGATGAATCAGGTAAATGAATTATTTTGATGTGTTTTAAATTTAATTTTTATTTTGTTTTTCAATCATCCAATAGTAATAACAGAAATTTTAAATGCATATGTTGGTCCAAGAAATTTTAAATTCATATGTTGGATGATATTCCTCTTCGTCTCCAGAGGCATGTCGCTGGTGTTCCTGGCTAGTTTCAGAGATACCTATGTAGAGTGACGCAGGCGATAGTATATTATCATCATTATCACCACGGATAGGGGATGATCATCACAGAATATTGTAATTTTTTTGTAACACTATTTTTTAGATCATAAGCTGTTTTAAACCTATGGTCCTAGACGATGTAATATTTTTTTAAACACAAAATCTATCTATGATATGACTACTTTTGTCAGCTATCTTGTTGAACACATATCGAATGATGTTTTAATTTACTTTTTTTAATTTCGCAAATGTCTATTTATAATATTATTAGGTAATGCACCAGCCAATGTATTTAATATCCTTGGAATGTGTTGATATTCGATGTAATCAAACTGCCTTTCCAAGGGACGAATATTCAAAATAATCTCAGTAACACTAGATTTTTAATTGTGTATACTCTGTTTAAATGTAATACAATGAGTTTTGAATCTAACCTAATGATCAAATGTTGAATTCCAAATGAAATGGCATCATATAATATCTCAATCACTATGCTATATTCTGCAATGTTATTCGTTGTTTGACCAAGGCTTACCCCATGCATAGAAACTAACTCATCGATGGTTGAATAGATAACCTAGGCTGCAGAACATATATTCCGTGTACTACAATAGGCACCATCAACAAAACCAATTTACGCTTGAAGAGACGTCAACATCTTCAATATCAAGAGTAATCAAGATAAGCAGGAATAGTAGTCAACGCAAACTTAAACTAGATACACTCATCTAATCTAAATCAGCTAATCTTAGAAAAATAACTAATGTAAAGGAATGATCTTTACATAAAAATTAGGCATAATACCTCTTCATGTAAAGTTCATTTTTGGGTTTATCTAAAAAGGCCTTGTCATAATCAATCAATTTGTAAGCCTCTTTTCCAAGCACTCACTTGATAATATAAGGACCATGCCACATGGGTTCAAATTTCCCAGCTCCTAGTTTATCGTTAGCTTGGTCATATAGCAATATAAGGTCACCTTCCAAAAAAACACGAGGTGTAACACTTCATTCATACTGCGCTTTAATGCATTTTTTATGAGCTTCAGCTGCTAATGCAACGGTGCCTCGAGTCTCATCTAATTGTGTTAAGTACAAAAACAATTTTTCCTCTTCAAAAGTGGCTGGTAGTAACTCTATGCCTAATTCGAGTGATGGTATTATGCATTCAATTGGTAGCACAACTTATAAACCGTAGACCAGTTGAAAAGGAGTGAACCATGTTGCAGTTTTTGCTGAGGTTTGGTATGCCAAAAGTGCTGATAAAGGCATAGTATGCCAATTCGATTTATGAATTCCGATTATCCTTTTAATCATAGTTGTTAAAAATTTATTAACGGCTTCAACCTAACTATTAGCCTATAGATAATATGGAGTAGAGTTATCATGTCGCAGACCAAGCTAATCAGAAAGTTCTGTCATCATGATGTTTTGAAAATGACTCCCATGATTAGTAATGATAGCTTGGGGTACACCGAATCGAGCAATCACGTGATTGAATACAAATGTAGCTATAGTTCTGCCATCGCCCGCAAATGTAGGCATCACCTCGGCCCATTTTGTAAAAGAATCTACTGTGAGAATAATATAGCCATGGCCCCCGGCTGAGTGAGGGTTACATGTAATGAAATCAATGCCCCATTTTGCAAAAGGACCTACAGTTATGGCATTTTCAGATAGCGAGAATGCAATCTTTGAATAATGATGGCCAAAAATAACCAGCGTGCAATATATTTTGGGCTGTGGAAAACCCAGACATATGAATGCCACATTCTCTAGAATGAAAGTCATTCAAAACTCGTTCAGCCTCTTCATGAGTCAAACATCATCGAAATACAGAATCCACACCACGACGATAAAGTACATCCCCAACAATATTGTGTTACTGAGATTGGTAATGGATCTTTCATCGATGTGAATGTAAAAGTTCAGGCCGAAAAGTTTGGGTTTGGAGATAAATGATGATATCCCCATACCAAAGATCTAAAGTACTAATAATAATTAGAGATTCATCAGCGATTAGATGCTCTACCACAGTTTTTGTTTCAGTATTTGGGAAGTCACACATAAGTTCGGCGAAAACTAGTGATTTCTTTGATTTGGATTTTTCGAATTATAAATCAAACTCTTGAAGGATAACTATCCATTTAGAGTATTTTCCCCTGAGTAATTGTTTAGTCAGAATATACATCATCGGGTTGCAATTAGAGATCACAGTTGTTTTTTGTAACAAAATGTAATGACGAAAATGTTGGACAGCTTGAAATACTGCCAAGGCCAATTTCTCCACACGAGTGTTTAATCTCTGTTGGATTGAGATTCTGACTGAGATAATAAATCACATGATCATTGTGGAATTCATCCTTCTGAACTAATACCATTCCAAAGGTGGAATCAGAGGCTGCTAATTATAAAAAGTAATCTTGGTTGTGATTTGGTGGATGCAATAATGGTGCATGGGTTAACACGTGTTTTAAAGCATCAAAAGATCGATCAACGATCTCATCCCAAACAAAAGGAACATTCTATTTCAATAGGCTAGTAAAACCTTTCTTTAACTCAACATAGTTATGGATAAATCTACGCAGAAAGTTTACTTTCCCTTGCAAACTTTGGAGTTGGTGAAGTGTGGAAGGAGGAGGTAAATTGATAATAGCCTAAACCTTCAAAGGGTCGACACGAATGCCTTCTTTCAAAACCACAAATCCCAGTAATCTACCATATTGTACGCAAAAACCACACTTGTGGGGATTCAAGCGAATCGTATAATACCTACATCTAATAAATATTGCTTGTAAGTGAGTAGGATGATCTTCCCTGTGCAATGAATGAGCAGGTAAATCATCGAGACAAGGTTTCACAATGTGTTTAATATCATGAAAAGAATAGGACATTTCCCTTTGAAAATTTTCCCCAACGTTCTTCAATCCGAAAGGTAATTTACAGTAAGAAAATGTTCCCCAAGGACAAATGAATGTTGTTTTTGGTTGATCGGCAGGGAGTATGTTGATCTGATTGTATCCAGAAAATCCATCCATAAATGAATACATGTTATTTCTAGCACAATCGTCAATAATTTGGTTGATATAAGGAGTTGGATAGTTGTCTTTTGGACAAGCTTTGTTAATTTACCTATAGTCGACACATACTCATATCGTTCCTTGTTTTTTCATAAGAGGAATGATATTAGATACCCAATCTCTTAAAGGAATTGGATAAATAAAACTTGCTTTCAATAATTTCTCGACTTCAGCTTTAATAGCAGCAGTTTTTCGTGGATGTATTGGATGTAATCTATGCCTAATAGGTTTAGCATCTGGGTAAGTCTTTATTTCATGATTGACAATGTCAGGATCAATTCCTAGCATTTCTTCATAAGACCAGGAAAATATGTCACAAAATTCTTGAAATAGGGCTTTATATGTAGAAATTTCATCTGACATACATGAAGCACCTATATCAATGTTTTCAATAATTCCTGGTTTAATGGATATGTCAATGGAAACCGTAAAAGAAATATTTCCCAAATTAATTTCAGAATTCGAATTTGCAATCGATATTGGAATCTCAGGTTCATTGACATAATCTATTGGAAAAATAGATGAAAATTTATTTTCAAATCTCTCAAGCTCAGGTAAAAATGATGGTCTATGATGGAGATCATCATATGGTAATTAATCTACGGACAAGAATTCACGAATGCTTTCATCAGTAAGAAACCTTTGCTGAAAAGGATCAGGAATTGATGTCATAGCTGAGCTTGATGGTGAAAATTATTTTTCCTTGATCACATTCATTGGATCATCATCAGTTGATAAAAAATTGGAAAATGACTGTACTTCTTGATATGCTATCTCAAAAGGACTCAAAGGCATTGCGCCATTATGCTTAAGAGTTATTATTTAACTATGGAGGGATGCTCCTACCTGAAGTCTTAGTCTTCAATCCAGTCGTTCCAGAAGGTATCGATCTAGCATGTAAGGTCTACAATCAAAGACAAGAAAAAAAGATCAAAATCATCTGCAAGATATGATATGATAAGAGTGGGGACGGTGGAAGAAGTTTGAACATGTCAATAGAAAGAAAATATACCCGTAATCTTACTTATAATAGATAGAGAGAACTGTAGGCAGGAGAACTAGAACCAACATGGTAAAGATGATCAATCAGTATCATATACAGCAGAAATCAATTTAGTAAATTAATATATAAATAATTGTGTACCTTTTGTTTAAAAAAAAAAAAAAAATCTATCATCAAGAAGTTGTCTTGTTAAAGATCATAATGTCAAGGATATTCACCTGCTTTAATAGACTCCATAATTTTGTCATCATAAAAATATTGTACTTCATGCGATGCAAGAGAATCAATAAAATGTGGTTGAGATGAATTAGGAATAATCACATAAGAGGGAGGAAGGGTTGTTCTTGAAAATATTTCCAAAGTGTTGTTCCGTTGAAGGAACAGCAAAAACACTCAAAAAAATGTTGTTCCTTTTAAGTAACAACAAAAATACACCCAAAAAAAGTGTTTTTCCTTAAAAGGAACAACAAAAAATACACCCAAAAAAAGTGTTGTTCCTTAAAAGGAATAACAAAAAATACACCCAAAAAATATGTTGTTTCTTAAAAGGAACAGCAAAAAATACACCCAAAAAAATTGTTGTTCCTTTTAAGGAACAGCAAAAAAAATGCATGCGAAAAAGTGTTGTTCCTTAAAAGGAACAGCAAAAAAATTAACACACGAAACTGTTGTTCCTTAAATGGAACAGTTGTTGTTCCTTAAGAGGAGCAACAGTTGTTCCTTAAATAGAATAGAAAAAAGACAAACACGCGAAAATGTTGTTCCTTAAATGGAATGGCTGTTGTTCCTTAAGAGGAACAACAACTGTTCCTTAAATGGAATAGGAAAAAGACAAACACGTGAAACTGTTGTTCCTTAAGAGGAATGACAGTTGTTCCTTAAGAGGAACAGCAAAAAGATAAACACACGAAACTTGGTGTTCCCTGTAGGGAACACCAAGGGAAAAATAGGAGAAAACTAATGTACAATCTATTATCTAAACAAATCCAATCAAACAGAAAGACAAATTTCTGTACAAGTTTCAAGAAAAAGTATTTTTTTACAGAATTGGTGCTGCCAAAGAATTTCCTTCTGCAATTGAAACTTGCATGGTGGGGTCCTCATTGTTCATTGATCACTAATGGAGCGAAAAATAGAATTTGAAGGAATCAACACCTAAAACACAAAAACATAAGAGAAATCAGAAAAGAAACAACACTATTTAAAAACAGTACATTATTAAATAAGTTAAGTTACAACAACTATGATGTTATTTCTTAAGGGAATATCAATCTGTCAATGGAAAAAAATGATCTTTTGGAAAAATGTATTGACAGCAGTGACATGACATGAATCTTCAAATGGAAATCAATTTTTAATTGCTTCTATTATGAATCCATTGGGTAATTAATTGGATGAAATTCCCTTGTTTCATTAAAATTTCTTTCAAGAATCGCTCATCCAAAAATTGACCTTCTACTTACAATAAAACATTAAATAATGGAGAAGGAGAGGTGATCGGGCTCCCCTAATGCAAGAATTATGCAAAAAAAACAACAAGTAGTTACTTTGTATCACAAATCCACGGAGAAAATAAAAAATTTTTTTTTGTCACGTGCGGGAGAGCAGTGGCCAATCATGCTAACCTACAGTGTTTTAATCACAACTTCTTTGTTTTCTGTCTAAATTGAGTGATTATTAAGCTAGAAGAGAGCTAATTCAAAGGTATATATATAATAAAAATAGGTTTTAAAAATTCAATGCTATGATATGTCAATTTTACTTAGAACGACCTGCATAATAGATTCATTTTCGATTTTCCAGCTCATACCAACAGTTGATATTTTAAGCATAGATTTTTAATTTGAAGACGGATTAAGCTGATTCAAATTGGAAATGAAATTATATTAATTTATTTTCTCCAATAGAAATTTTTTTTGAATACAAGAAGAATTGATGGGTCAAATACACTAGTGAAGAGCCGAGAAAACAAAGTTTCAAGAGTGCTGATTTATGATAAGCAGTTAGTATTTTGGTCATAAATTACTCATACGATATTGAAATCGAGTGATTCAAATTTAATTCCAAACTAAATTCATATAGGAATATACCCTAGAAACAGGTTTTAAGAATATAGTCATTTAGGCCTCCAAAAACTAACTGTCCCAACTCTGTTCCTGAGCTGCCTACTAGACACCTTGTCAATGTTTTGGTTATAAGTTTTTCATTTCAAATCAAAATGGAGTGATTCAGATTGGGTTGGAAAGTAGACATCAATATCTACTTAAAATAGAAATATTTTTTAAAATTATTCACTTTTGGTCCCTCAAAACATGACCGTCCCAACTCTGTTTTTAGAAATTTCATCAAGCCCCCAAGCCAAAAAATATGATATTCAAGAAATTTTTCCATATTGGTGATAAAAATGAATATGTTTGTTTGTAGAATTTTTATTTTCAATATAATTCATAAACATACACAAATAAATTAAAATATTTATCACTGATGTTTATTTCCATAGCGTGTTGCAACAAAAACAATTTTTTTTTTTACATAATAATATAAATGTATTTATTTATGTCCTTATTTATTTATTTTCTCCACTAACCTACTCTTGTTTTAAAATTGAATATGCTTACATATAAGATTACTTCTAGTGGAGCCATTTTCAAAATAAGGCCTCTATTATGTACATACCCAAATTTGAAAAATGCATGTTAATAAATAGTAGGGTATGAGAAGCCAACTTCCCTTGAAAAGATGGTGCCAAAAATTGTTGAAGTATGGAGTGATGCTGTAAAAAAATGGAGTGAAACCAATCCTCAATGTATTCCTTACTTTCTTGATTTCTCATAGCCATCATATCATGAAGTTCTTGAGTGTTTAAAACAGTTTGTTGATGCAGGCTAGAAGAAACCTCATTTTCTTTCATAACCTCTACAATTTTTGGATTTGAGACATTCTGAATCTCAGTATAAGTTTTCTCCAATGGTGCATGTGAGATAGAACGGGTGGGAAGGGTGGGCAATTTTTTTAGTTAAACACTGTAATCATGTTGTACTGTTTTATTATGGTGAGGGTGTGGAATGAGTTGAGCAGGAAATTGTGTAGGGAATGGAGCATTTTGATGATGTAGTTGACTGGGTTGAATGGATGATTTTGATGGGCAAGAAAGATGTTGTGGAAGAGCTGAAAGATGTGTTTGTGCTACAAGATGAGGGAGAGTAGTCATGCAATCATAAAATGAACCCTGTGAAACTTGTAGACAAGATTTGTGGTGGTTATACTGAGATTGGCATGGCTACCCTAACATATGAGTATTCCATAATGGATTATGCAAGTAAGAGAATGGAGAGGAAGTGTTTTGAACCATACCTATAGGCCATGATTTCCATGGTTTTGACCTTGTTGCAGCTTCCCAATCTCTTTAATATGCTACTTCCATCCTAGATAAGGAAGAACAACTATCTATAGGATGCTCCTTTCGGTAATGAGGGAAAAACACTTCATAAAATTCTTGATTTTTTCTGAACCTGCAAAACATTCAATTGTGAATTTAGAGAGCTCATGAAATCATATTTAAAATTTTCAAATAAACCATTGATTTAAGCTCTTATGTCTCTTGCTTTTGTAGTAAATTTGGAAAAGAAAGAAGAAACTTTTCTAAAATTCTTACCAGCCTTGGAAATTCCTCTTCAATACCTTATGCACAATTCACAAACATCATCATATGATAATTGAAAAACATCACATTTTCCTATCAGATTTAAGAGTTCTAAAAATTCATCATTGATTCCTTTAATAAGGTGTTTTCAAGATCTCTTTTTCCAAATGCTTATGCTTTGATTTTTGAAGGTTATATTGAAATCTCTCTACATAGTCCTCCAAGCTTTCATCTTCCCCTTGTATCATACCGAAAATATCTTCATTGGATTTGCATTAGTCTTGGTACTTCCTCAAGAATATGTTCTTCATGTCCTCCCATGTTTGGATGCAGTTCCCACCTAGGCTCATGAACCATCAGAGAGCTGCTCCTTTTAGAGTAAGAGGGAAAACTTCCAACCTTTGACCATTAGTACAACAATCATATCCTCTACAAAGTATTTCAAACTAAAATAAGAATGTATCGGGATCTTCATTTGTCAAACCATGAAAATTTGGTAGATACTATGGGGGAATTATGTGCATTTGTGTCACTCCTCCTAGATCTTTGATAGGGAATTCAAAAGTTGAAATGTGAGCCATTTCTTACCATAATACAATATTTTCTTCATATGTTTCTTTAAGGATCCTCCTTCCAATGTTCCGGTCATTGGTTAGTGAAATGGGTGGTGCTTACATCACCACTCGAGTGGAATTACAATATTTTTTCAAAAATTCTACCTCTAAAATTCCTACTTCAATTCCTACACAATTCTGTTGAAAAGCGGGCAGAGGAGCAAGCAGTTTACTTGCTCGTTATGCAGGTTCTTACCTTCCATTTTTAATACCCAATTCTCTCCCAGCAACAAATATCAAACATACATCACTCTATGAAATGGCAACACTCTTCCCGGCAACGGTGCCAAAATGTTGGGTGCTAAAAGGTGCCTTTTAAAACTCCTATTTATCCCACATTAATTATCAACCCAGGCAAGTCCTCTTATTTCAAGAGTGTACACAATATGTGCACGCCATAATCCTAGAGAGTAATGTTTCTTAAAATGTAGTATAGATCTTTCAAATACAAGAATAAACGGATGCTTTTAATAAATCCCACTTGCAACTAAAGGAATATCAATGCTCTAAAACTAAATCATTCATTCAGCAAAGTAACAACAATTATCAATCAAGGATACAGTAGCAATAAATCATTCCTCTTTTAACTGATGTAAACTAATCAAGCGTAAATAAGATCCTCAATCTGAGAGCTTTGATAGAAATAGCCAATGTTCTTTATAGTTTTTGATCTCACACACAACACACTAAATAAAAAATTGGAAATGGCAATGAATTAAATCAATAATGCTACTGCAATTGATGGAAATGAGATAATTATGCTAACTGTAAGAATGCTAAAAGAAAAAACTAAATGATTGCAGAAAGTAAATGAGCAGCAACACTATATAATAGAAATAGGCAACAACGCTTATGTGACTGCAATGAACAACAAAACTAAGTTACTGAAATGAACAACGAAGCTCTGTAATTAGAATGAGCAACACAACAATATACTTGCAGAAAGCAATGATCTTGTTATGAGGGAAAAGAATAGCAACGCAATTCAATTGCAGAAAGTAATCATTAAACAAACCACACTTGCATAAATCAGAAATAAGAAAAACCACACTGTATGGTATAGGAAAGACAAGTAGATCCACCAGGAGCTGGGCCCTTAGCCGCCGGTGAATACCGTCGGATTACTTCAGGAGATGCAAAGGAACTGCAACTATTTTTATATATTCATTAT
The DNA here is from genome assembly GCA_034641835.2 of Pinus albicaulis. NCBI lineage: Eukaryota > Viridiplantae > Streptophyta > Pinopsida > Pinales > Pinaceae > Pinus > Pinus albicaulis. Next base: position 431,056,794 of record CM076582.1, read on the forward strand.
TGCATAATCATTACAGCAAGTTCGTGCGCTGCTTCAACAACAAGAGTCTATGATCAAAGTTACAATTTCAATAGTAATTCTCCCATTCCTCCTATCATATCCTATCTATCTCTAATCTAATAATCCATCTAATTCTCTCTCTAATCATCCATCATGAATCCCCATAATAACCACCCCTTCTCTTATCTATGTTCTGATTTAAATACAAATAGAGAAAAGAGAAGTTACAACCGATATGGTTAAAAATGATTCCTATTACAAAATTGGATTTCTCACAACCAATTGATCGGCAAGATCATATCTGAAATATCCTTCCATCAATCATTTAACACAAACATGTCGAATTTGGTATTGCAACTAGAAGAATTTTGAAAACGGCCACAATAGCAAATCTGGGAAAATCATCCTCATAAAACCTTCTGTTTCTCTCAATACAGGCCAAATTTGGGCAAAATTTTCTTTGATAAAGTTAATTCGGTCCGTTCTAGACAAAAACCATGTTTCAGATTTTCCATATTCTTCTCCATTTGCCCAATACATCCAATGAAAAATTGTCACTTCTTATTCTAGGGAATTTCTGAGTTGGCATATTTAATGATAAGCTGGAGATCAACTCTGCAATCTGGAAAATATCTTGGAGGCTAAAATGGTGAGTGATGTTACAACAAATTTATTAATAAACCATAATTGGTAAAATCATAGATAATTATAAAATGGAATTATATGATAAATGACATGATAAAGAAGAGTAGAAATGGATGAAATAGGTGTTAAAAATTGATAATAATAATAAAATATTAACGGCCCAACACCTCTACACCTTTGGGCACTATCCCCAATCATCCAGATGCTTTTATCTATGCCTCCTCCTTATGTACCATTTTCATGATTTCCATTACTGTCCTGAAATGTTCGACCACTCTGCACATGCCAATCTCTTCAATGGGGAGTTCGTTAATGAATCAAATCTATCCACATGTGATCGTCACATTTTCATTTCCCTCTCAGTGACCTACACCCAGTTGCACTTTGAAATCACGAATGAAATTATTTTTATCATTTTCCAATGTGATGAGCTCCCAGTGATCCTTCACCTCTTTCATGATATCACTCAAGGTAATTTTTCTGGCCTCTAATTGTGACATATTATCTTTGAGCTGCGCTTTTAAGTCTTTGACTAACTTTCTCATCTGATGAGACTCCTTGCAATTGGCATCCATTTATTTTTGCAAAGATGAGATCGTCTTTTCCTTTTCTACAAGGGCAACCTTTGCTTCATCTAACAAACTACAAAAAGTTCATGTCTTGTCTTCTGAAACCTTCAACTCTGTCAGGGCCTTAGTTAGGTGTTCTGAGGAATTCTAGGGATCATCAAGCACTTGAAGTAGGCATACATGACTGTCTTGCACCTATTGGAGCTCATTCATTTTCCACTTTAGCCCTATTATCTCCTCATCCCTTTGGAGAAGAATATCTATAAGGGGCTACTTCTCTTTCTCAACCTGAGCCAAATCCGTTGTTTGGATGTGCTCCAAACGAAGAATATTTAACTTGTGTTGCAATTCCTACACCTATAATTCTGTCTTATGGAGCAGAGTTTGCATTGTCATGTTTTGATCAGTGCCCTTATCCCTTATCATCTTCTTGTAATCCGATAACTGACTAGAAAGAGCCTTTGCATTTTCTCTCTCTCTCTTAAGGGTATTTGAAATCTTGGTTAACTTACTCTGAGATTTTTCCAACACAAGGGTCTATTTCAACACCTTGGTATGAAACATATCTCTAATAGCATTATGCAAGTTTAGATTTTCAACTAATGGGATGGAAGCAAGCTTGAGTATAATTTATAGGGCCCTTTACTTGGAACCTGGAGGCTTTTAGACGGACAAATCCCTCTTGGAGACAAGAGCGATATCCCTAGTATCCTAAGGATATCTAGAAACAAACAGACAGATGTAGATCATTTTCTCTAGACCATTAAGCTTAAGAGTTATTAAATAACTATGGAGAGATGCTCCTACCTGAAGTCCAATTCTTACTTAGTCTTCAATCTAGACGTTCCAAAAGGTATCGATCCAACATGTAAGATCTACAATCAAAGACAAGAAAAGAAGATCAAAAGCATCTACAAGATATGATAATTCAAAAGAAATAATCTATCTTAGTGAACAAGGAGTCAAATAATTAAATTATTCAAAATATAGATGAACAACTCAATCAGAAAATAGAATACATTTGTATTAACTTTGAATAAAAGGAAGAAACCTTACAACCTTGATGCCTTGATGTTTGTACAGGTTCTTCCAGGGTCCCGAACAACCATTTTCCTCAGTTTGATAAGACTCCAACTCTCTAAATCAGCATAAGAATATGGCTATGAGTATGTAATCTCTCTCATGCCAATGATGCCAAATGTGGAGAGTATAATTTCTTCAGCAATTATATTCTACCATCTAAGAAGCAAGTAGTAGAAGAGAGGTAGTTTTAGCTCCAATAAGGAAGGGATAAAGCCCTCTCATCATGGGATTTTATCTCCAAAAACCAAGGGATAGCTCCATTTATTAAGGGATAAAGGTTAATGAATGGAAGGGGCGAAGCTCGACCAGATATCACTTCTAAAAGGCCCCAGCTAGAAGAATATTTGACGAGCTAGGCTTCTAGAACTTACTTTTCTTTTTATTTTACCTTTTTCGAGGGTCTGCAGTTTTGATGAGTAGAACATGTGGGATGTGCTGCAGGTTTTATAGCAATAAACAGTGGTACTGCAGGAAATGACTAGGAAAAGTGCAGAGTTAGGTTTTTTAGGTTTTTAATAAGATTTTTCCCAATTTCAAGACTTTATTTAGGAAATTTATGATTTTGGACCTCTAAGGGAGCAATAAATAGGTAAATATGAACCCATATAGATAGCTAAATGTCATGGTGACAAATTTTAGTGTAATAGATTGCCCCCTAAAGTGTGAAGTCTGAAGAGTTCTGAATAATTCTAAGGAGTGAAGTGCTTTATCATTCTAAGGATCGAGCTGTAGGCACACTGGTTGAAACCCTGAAAAATCATTCAATGCAAGCATATATATATGTATATCATCGTTGAGCTAGGAATTCCCATACTCATATCAAAACTAACTACATGTTCTGATACAAAATGATTTTAGAATAAAATTAATAGTAGACATAGCATAACGCGCCCATCTATCATGAGTAGTCTACTGTATCATGAATAAAAAAATTCCTCGCAACTTGGATGGTAGAAACTCGATGTAGGGTCTTCATTTCTGTTTCTCAAACTAGTACGATTCTATCCATGCGATTGATTGTGTCGAAGTCAAACATGGTAGAAACCACTTGATTACCATTCAATGATGTGAACTGTTAAAAAGTGTGAGAGAAACCACCAATAATGACAATGGCCTTCAAATTACTCAGTACAGTCTATGAAATTTGAATTAATGATTTGGAGTCGAACACTTCACAGAATCATTCAATCGAAGGTCAATGATGCAACCTGTCTTCGAAGGAGAGAAACCTGCCATTAGGGCATGCAGATCCACATGTACTGATAGGATTCTAGATCAAATTTCTAGATGATGAGCCTTCATCGATAGAAAGTGACTCGTCGTAGGAAATCCCACGGCACGAAAACATTAGATCAATTTTTGAAGAAATTTTAGCAAGGACTGTCTTAGGGATGGTCAACACAAATGGAGACAAATGTTTGCAATGAATGGTTCATTAAAATGATCTCTTGAATGCATAACGCCACTGCAGATGGTGACGATTGACCTAAAGCTAATACCTAGAAACTAGTTGAAGACTTTCAATGCGGTTCGATTAACTATTTGGCCAAAGGATTTTCCCAACCCAAATATGAATGTGACAAAAGTGTCATGTTCAAGAGTGGTACACAACTTTTTGAAACAAAGAGTGACAACTGGATTCATATTCTCTCTTTTCCCCCCACCATTTCTCGCAAGTACCTCTTTATTTTTGACAAGCTTGACGAGGATAACATTTTCTTGTTATATAAGCTCATCCTTCAGATCAGTCCAACTTACTATTAAAATCAAACCCTATGAAGGAGTGGTTTGTTCCTGTTTATAATTGACAGGTTCTTTACTGTTAATTTTTAACGAGTCTAGTATAGGTGAAAGTTGGTGTTTTTCAGTTTTAGGGAGTCAGAAGAAAAACTTAAGAAAACTCAGTGGGTGTACTTTTTCGTAAATTTAGTCTCTCAAGCATGAAAAAGGATAAAATAATGCAGGAGAGAACTCTAGTGACCATTATTAGCCAACGTATAATTTTTTCGTGAATAGTCCATTTTGAGTCCGGAAAAGGGGTAAACTTATACTGAAGGGACCACTGTTCATTTCCTTTAACGAGTTCGAATATTCAAGTACTTGGAAATCTTTTCATTTTTAGAGTCTAAAAAGGGCTTAAAAGAGAAGTCCAGGGTTTTTCTTTTTCGTAATTTTCAAGAGCCCGAAAAAGTGATAAAAGTGTACTCATCATCAAAATAATCATTTCCACCTGAAAATCATGTTTTCTGCACATAAACTCAAAAAATTAAATATATCTGTTTCCAATTGTTGTGAAGGTAAATCCCCTCTGCGAACAGACGTGATCCCAATAGCCCTAGAGTGGGTCTAGCAACAATCAAAACTCGCAAATCTATTGGTTCCAAGTTACAAAAGATACGATCGTGATAGATTGCTTACCATGATTCCTTCGTTGTTGTTGTCGAAGAAGAAGTGGCACTTCCGTTCCTAGTTGGACAGGTCACGATCCGTGAGCTTCTTGCATCTAGATACCTGTACACATGCAGAGAAGAAAGAAAACATGCAACATAATATTTCACACTTTATAACTATCGATCAATCAGAGAGGAATGAATGAAATTGCATTATATAATGGAAAAACACAATCATTGAACCAATAGCAGAGTCATGTAGATTAAGATACAAGAGAACAATTAAAACTAGTGCTCTGATATCATGATATTTCTTCAATAGGGTTCCAACGGGACGTGTCTCACAAAGCTCGTCAGGGATTCGACAGAACTCTCTCTCTCATAGGGTTCTCCTTAGCTCTGCTCTTGATTTTCACTCAACTATAATTTCCTTCCCAAAATTTCAGCTAGCTAGAAAAAGTAGAGGGCAGGCTTTTATAGAGGGAGAAGGAGAGATTAGGCTCCCTATAATCATGGGGGAGAGTCCTATCTCTTAGGAAGGTTCCATGAGAGGTGGAAAACCACTTCCTAATTAGGGAGATCCGTAGGCAAACAACCCAACCCCTTTTTGATGATCTGTTCTGCAGTTGTTAGAATCAAACTTCTGCCTTCTTCTTTTTTAAAACATTTATTAATAGGCTTGGAACGAGCACAACACAGGGACAAAGTGCCAGCTGGTGCACCCACTAGTGACCATTTTCCCCATTGGCGCGAGGGATGAACTAGCTACCCCCGCCAATGCCAAAACATGGGTTTTTAGGTTTTTTAAGAGGAAATGTTCTTGAGGAGAATTCTTGTCCTTATGCAGAAGGATACCATCAAGGTGTTTTCAGGACATTTTACTATTCACAGGTCATGGAATAGTCCTCCAATGTACAAGACGAGGGATTGTAGGGACGGTGACAAAATGATGTGTAACAGATGCCCCCTAAAGCATGAGGTCTGAGAGAGAGGGAGGGGTGAAATGCTTTATGATAATGTGTTCAACTGAAAACACTTCCGTTTGAAGACCTACGAATAAAAATACAACTGATATCTTTGATACATGATATGTGTTATGGGCGCAGCCATCCATAAAAAGTACGGAAACAATGAGATCCAAGGTATGGACGCAACCATCCAGAAAAAAGAGTTATGTAATAAGTCATAATAATCCATAGAGAACCCACAGCCTAGATGTTATCAGAAAAAATATAGGGTCTTGCGCTCTATCTCGACCCAAACAGATTTCAAGTTCAAGCATGTGATTATGTGAGCTGAAGTTGAACATGCAAGAACATCGTCTGATTACCAGCCAATGATGAAATCTGTTAACAGACGTGAGAGAAACCACCAATAATGACAATGGCTCTCAAGGTACAAGAGGTACAATCCACAGAATGTGAATAGTGAGCTAGAATCGAACACCTGCAGAATCATCTGATCGAAGGCCAATAATGAAAACCTCGCGTCGAATGCGAAGAACCTTCCATTATGCAGGATCTAAGGCACCTGAAGGGAGTCTCTAGATTAGCTTCCTGGATAATGAGATGAATTCAACAGGAAGTGACCTTGATCAAAGGTGGGCCATAATGTTTCCCACATCATAGACATGAGATAGAGGGATATAATGTTTGTGAATCAAGAATAGCAGAGAATTAGAGGGAGGATGAAAACTGTAGAGGCCAACTTCTCTTAAACATATCGGCGGCACGACATTGGATTTGGCAGTATTTGACATCAAGGGATCTAAGGTCATGGTGACGTGGCAAATATTAGATGAGAAATCAAAATAAATTACCCAAACCCATGGAGGCAAGCCGATAACGAGATGAGATGTCCCCAACCCGACACGAATGTAGACAAGTGCCATGTTTAAGAGCGACATATTTCTGACATGACTATAATACTGGTTCCATTTTCCCCCACCATTTCTGGAAAGTACCCCAATTATTTTTGGAAACAAACATGAAGGGGATAGAATGTACTTGAAATATAAGTTTTTCCTTCGGACAAATCCGACCTAGTACATTTTACGAGCCCTAGGAAGAAGGAACTCAAGTAACTTCATTACGACAGAATCCAATGTCAACAGTTTTTAACGAGTATGACAAAGGAAGAACTCAACATCTTTTCATGTTTAGGGAGTTTGAAAAGACAGCGGAAAAGAAAACTCCAGCATTCCCTTTTTGTAGATAGTCCCACAGATCTGAAAAGTTAGAAAACTATGTCTAATAGAACCTCCTAGTCACGATAGGCTAGGGTATTCCTTTTTCATAAATAATCCATCCCAGCCCAAAAAAGGGGTAAACATATATTGGGAAGATGTTGTTTCGCAGCCAATTTAATGAGCTCAAAACGACAAGCGACTGGGCAATCTTTTTTAGTTTTAGAGAGTCAGAAAAGAGCTTAAAGGTGACTCTAGTAGTGACTTTTTCGTGTTTTTACCAAGTTTGAAAAAGTATAAAATAACTCATATCTTCATCAAAATCATGCAGAAAACCTGGTGCTACACAAAAATATGCGTGTAAAACATATTCGATGAAAATAATGCGAAAATATATCGAAAAACATGTTTAAAAACCCATTTACGACTCTGAAAAGCTATAAAAGACTCACTGTGGTAAAAAATATTTACTTTTCACTTTTTACATCTTTGCAGAGCAACAGTGACCCTTTTGTGCTTCGATCTTCAGGTGACAAGTGCAGTCAATCCAGCGGACCAAGTCGACTTCCGTCCAGTTCAGGTAAGAGCCGACCTCTTTGTCCATCTTTTAAGCTGCATTTCATTATATTTAATCATGGTTTGAGGTCTTTTAGAGAGGTAATTTCAAATTTTAGGGCTTCGCGGTTGGCGCGGGTTCCAGGCACGGACCTGCGCCAATCTGCTCTATTTTATACAGAGGTCTCGCCAATTGGTGCAATTGTTAGCCTGACAGCCATGCCAATGGCACAATGCAAATTTTGGATAAAATATCTAAAAAATGAACCAATGAAATACAATTTTGAATACTTGGGGAGGTTTATAATGCTGCTATGTTTGATTTTATGCAGGTACCCAGCAAAATGATGGTTATTGAATAGAAAGAGAGAGAGCACAATGAGGAAGATGAATTGGCAATGGGAAATGAGCATTGTATGAATGCCCTCCAAGATTGAGGGCTGAAAAAATTCTTCCTGATGCCATGTCTCTGGGCTTAGACGGAACTACTACAATATCTGATTAGCGTTTGGGATGAGGATTAGGAGAATTTCAAACTTCGAGATCAGGTACTTGAGCTCAAAGTGTCAGACATGTACTTCATCACTGGACTGTCTTGCAGGTGTCCAGTCCCGATCTTGACCAACACCAAGCCTTCAAGAAAAAACATGACAATGGTCATGGACAGGGAGTGCCAAGGGGCATGCAAAGGGACAGGGAGAGGGAAGGTAGAAATTCAGACAGTCCCCGATGTAGCACTGGGAGTAGTGCTACATACCATTACACGGGCTACCAGATCGCAGGCACCGCACAAGGCCACAAAGACACAACTCCTTCTTGAATCAGAGTGCATGAACCCAAAAATATTTGACTGGGCCACAGCTGTGACTATGAACATTAAACGACAACTGAAAAAATTCAAGTAGACCAAACTGAAACAGTTTGGATATGGGTCAATCTTGGTGTCGTTCTTCCTGTAATGACTACCAATTTTCTAGTGCCAGGGGGCCATAGTCTCGGATCCACCATTGAGAGAGCCATGGATGGCTCTATGGGCGGCATTGATGCCCAGTGCAGGGGGCAGCCAGCAGATGTCCTGGCGACTTTAGTTCTTTGGTTGGCTCTGATGACAGTTGACCGTGGTAGAGGACTAGTCTTATGTGGGCATTGATTTCACTAGAGACCCAGACCTTTCGCTCCCGGAAAGAGAGGACTGGGACGAGGAGCTTGGTAAGACTCTATTTAATTTTATGAGTTTTATGATTTTTTTGTATACATGCATGTTCTAATAGATGATCCTATGTGTATGCAGATGTTGGCGCAGAGATGCCTGCCGGAATGACACCAGTAGCGAGGAGGACCCCTATCTCTTATGACCCTCAAGGTGAGGGGGGAGAGGGGAACGAGCTTGTATAGAACTTAGAGGGGATCGCTTGTAGAGTTTTGGATTATGCTCATTTAGCTGATGTTCCCTTAGCTTATCAGAGACACACCGTAGGGGTGCCGAGTCGTCTCCACTGCGTACAGAGGCCGCTGGTGCGGGCAGCGACGTGCTACCATGAGCACCATGCCGATTAGTCACCTAGATTTTCTATTTGCATTTTTTTTGAGAGACATGTCATCTCTAGATGTAACTGAAACAAACATCTATATTTTTGGTTTTACATGATGCACATGTTGCAAACACTCGACATAGATATATACATCTATTTTCTACATGGATCTTGCTTTTCATATGTGATGATGTTTTATATGTTATGCAAATGTCTAATACAATGTTATCTAATGTATTAGCTAAATAATCTTCATAGGAAACAACCCAATGGAAAATTTAAAAGTTCGTAAAATGCATCAAATTCTCAAAATGCATCAAACCAACATATTTTATTTTTACACAATATTAAAAGCACAAACACAAACAATTCTTGAAAATGAGTTTTATGTTTTATGCAAGCTTAAAACACAAATGTAAACTATGCTTGAAGATGGGTTTCATTTTTACACAAGCTCGAAACACAAAGTAAAGTATGCTTGAAATGAGTTTTCATTTTTACAGAAGCTTGAAAACACAAAATAAATTATGCTTGAAATGACAAGGAAAACTGGACATGCCCCTAGCATGGTGACTCAATTCAAGGTGTACATGCCCCCCAAGCTTCAGTCCATATGAAAAATGGAGTGAAGGTTCAAAACACAAGAGTAAGAGAGATTCGACTTGAATTTCATGATATCTAACAAAAACTCGAATTCAATGGGAACATGTTTCATTTTTTTAACGAGGTTGACACACTTAAAAAAACTGTCCTCGAACCAGCTTATTTCATTGTTTAGGGAGCTTTACACAAGAAAAGGAACTATGCTCTGACGTGCTCAAAGGAGCAGGTTTAGGAGGGGGAGAATCTGATGTGATTATGATCTAACAATAATTGATTTCAACCGGGGTCAGAGGCATCGATTCTCCAAAAGAGGCAACCTGTTCAGGAGAAGGGATGATCCATGGGTCATCTGACCTAGAGATCATATTGACTTGAATGGTGTTCGGTGGTGGAATGGAGAAAATACCCATGAGAACGGGGTCCTTGGAAAGACCTAGTCCTATACTGTCGGGGGGATTAGGAATTTGATCCACGTACGGCATGTTGTTCTTGGAAGACAAGGTAAAGAAAGACAACTGATCGACATTAATAATCTTTCCCTCATGTGGAAACTTCAAAATTCAAAAAAGGGTGGATGGAACGCACAACATGGCGTGGGTGCAACTGTGACTGAGTAGAATATTGTAGTTGAGTTTGGCATCAACAACTTCAACTTCAACGTTGACTGTCTTTCCTTGCAATGTAATCGGTAGATTCATAAGAACACCCAAGGGTTTTTATTCCCTTCCATCGAATGCCTTAAGGGCATTGGGAGATGAAGTGAGGGCTGGAGAGCCGATGGCCTTCTAGCAAGCATATGACATAACGCAGGTAGATGCACCTTCGTCCACAATGGCTCTGTGAATATTGAGGCTGTTAATGCCAACTTGTATAACAAACACAATCTGGTGCGGAAGTCGGGGGAGGAAATTCTCTAGATCGAAGGTGAGAAGGCTAGAATCGGCAAGGTCAATTCTGCCAATTGCAGATAACAAAGCTTTCCGTTGAGACAGACAACTCTGAAGTACTTCTAATGCAGACATCGTGGAAGGTGCCTGTGCCGAATCCTAAACAATGCTGTAATGCTGAGCAGCACATGTGTTCGGATTATAGGAAGACTTTTGGAGAACACCTTTGGAAGGTGGTCATACAACGAGTTCAGCACTGGGCCTTTCAATCTCAAGGGGACTAGAGGCAGGCGGGGGATGAGGGCCATAAATGACTTCCTTCCCATCTACCTGGCGTGATCCGGCATAATCCTTCGATCGATTGGCTATAGAAACAGGTGCAGCACCATTCATCATGAAAACCTGAGATCCATACAGTGCAGATGGCAAAGGCTGCTTGACCATCTGGGTCTGCTGAGATGGAAAAGGTTCCTTAAGAACTGCCAGAGTTCCCTTAGAGCCCTTAAAATTTTTACTAACCTCGGATCGTCTAGGGCAATCTTTGGTGTAGTGGTATTCATCACAAATCAGGGAAAGGTACTTCGATTTTCGTTGTGAACCATCCTCAACACGTGGTTTGGACGATTTTGGTTTTGGGGCATCGGATTTGGCTTTTCCTTTAACCTTATTTTTCCCTTTGGAATTCTTGTCTATAGGATTGGCCTACACAGCATTGACCTCCACAGTCTTACCAGAATCTAGAGTAGCCTAAGGAGCATAATTGTTGGAAGAATTCGATTTCTGCTTCCTATTGGAAGACTTGCAAGAAGTCAGAAAGACGGAACAAATAATACCGTCTACTGATGGAGTAGCCAATGCTTTAGAGGTCCCTATTCACGGGGCATCAGTCAATATTTCGTATAACGTTCCGAACTGAGAGTACACTAAATCGAGGTACTAGGCACGAGCAATGGCTTGTTGCTCGGTTACACATGCCCCCATAGAAATGTCTTGTGCAATTTTATTGAAAAAAGAGGTAGTGAACCAGTGAGTTAGAAGCTAATCAAGAATGTCAAACTTGATCAGACGAAGACAATGTCTCCATTCATGAATGTGATCTGAAATATGACTAGCTTTGTCCTGTTTCAGAGATGTCAGGAGATGCGTCGCGGCTTCGTAATGAACCGATAACTGGAAATGTGTCAGGAATGCCATAGCTAGAGTATTAAATCTTGAAAAATACCATGAGACAGTTCTATATACCATTTAGAAGTAGTGCTAGTGAGAGTGCATTGGAAAAGATGTAGACTAATTGAGTCATCTACCCAAGAATTCGAAGAACACCATAAATGGTATGTGATGACGTGTGCTTGGGGGTATTCTCCAGATTTTCCCTCAAACTTAGGGCAATCACCAGGCACCTTTGTTGGAACCGGAGGCCAATACAATAACTCCAACATGGCGAGAAAAGGTAATTGAGGGTTAAAAGGCATGTCAGGCCCTTGATAAGGACCTGTACCTGTACTCCATCCTGGTTGAGGATAACTCTGCCCCCATTTGTTATGTCCTAGAGGATTCTCACCATAGGGGGTATAAGCTGGATAATTAGGTTGATACAGCAGCTGAAAACCAGGATACAGGGGTTGATAACCAAGGTATTGATTTTGATTATACATGAGCCTCGATTGAGTAGTGTACGGATTTTGCTGTGGAGTATAAGTATATCCTAGCTGTTGAGGGTAATAACCAGAACCTTGAGGCAGGTTGTAAACCAGTCGAGACTGACCTTGAGGATAATAGTTGCCTTGGGGTCGAATGGGCTGCTGGTAAGTGGGGCCCTGCTGAGTCAGATAAGTCCGGCGCATAGGTGGATTCGTCTGTGACATAGAATAGATCGGCGGTTGAGCAGGTTTAACAGGTTGTGTAGGTTATCCTAGTTGAACAGGTTGACCTGGCTGATGAGGGACACCAGGTTCACCCAGCTGAGCAGGTTGGCCTGATGGGAGGAGTGGGCCAGGTTGTGCCTGATAACCAGGTTGACCTGTGACAGGACCATAAGATGGCCCTGGCTGTGCAACATATTGACCAATAAGGGAATGAGGCTTTTGAGGTTGCACCAAAGGTTTAGAAGGATGGGTTTTCCCCACAAGATCATATGGAGGTGCAGGTTGATACCCCGTTTTCCCTCCCGATCCTTGAGGTTGCCCTGGTTGGACCATAGGGTGAGGCTGCAGAGGTTGACCTTGAGGATAGTAAGACTTCCCTTACAGGTCGTATAATAGTCCCTGCTGGACCGAAGGTTGTCCCTGTAAGGGTTGCCCTTAGGGGTCCTACGCATACCCTAGCTAGGCTGAAGGTTGTCCCTAGAAGGATTTTCCTTTAGCGCTAGAAGTATATCCTTGCTAAAAAAAATGTTGTCCCTGAAAGGGTTTTCCTTTTTTATTACAAGGTTGCACAAGTAGAGTAGATATAAAAACGTTAATATACTGATAAGCCTCAGGAGAAGTAAAATGAATGGGGTTTCCCGGCTCATCATATTGATATGGACATGTGTAGATCAGGGCACCATCCACTCCATAATGAGAAAATTAAGGACGATTAAGATCTTGAGAGGACTGACCAACCTCGGAGATCGGCGGTTGTAAAGACATCTAGTACTCCTTGCGAGAAATGTTCTCTGGAATGGTAGAAGCTATATAAATGTCTTCAGGAATCGACAAGGTCCTAGTCGAATAAGTGGTGACAACAGGCATAGACACAGCCACGTAGATAGTAGGTCTAACAGGTACCGATGTGACAAAAGGAGATGCCATGAGAGGTGTCGATGGTGACATCCCTAACGAGGGAATGGTCAATTCCATGGACATAGTCGATATTCCCATAGAGGCAATAGTGGCCATGACCTGACTTAAAGACCTATATCCAGCTGGGAGCGATGGACCAGGTGAAGATAGAATATATGGTTTAGGGATGTCTTCGGGAAAAATCTGGTAGTATTCACCAAAAGTAGAAATTCCCTCACTAGGAGTAGGACTGGATGAGTCCATATCTGACCGTGCCGTAAGATCGTCTAAAAGACGACGAGGACTAGGAAGTATGACAACAGCCAAAAATGGTGATCCCGATGTAAGAGGAGGGAAGTGTTCCCCTACTCCAAATCCAAACCAAGCGTTGGACAAGGGCCAATTGAACTCAAATGGTCCTCCAAAGGGAAGTTTAGATATAACCGGTCCCCCGTCGGGAAACTTGTATACAATGGGCTGCTGATGCTCAGTAGAGGACTGAGAGACCTCTGACGAATCGTCTATATAAGGAATACCAGTAGACAAAACTGATGGTTCTGCCACTATGAATATATCAAAAAATAGGAAGATATCAAGAAAAAAGATACGCAGGAAAAAACCAAGGCAAACAAAAACAGGCCAAGAAATCAATCTCTAAATGGGCGTGTGATCGTAGGTGATTAATTTTACCACATCAAAACTAGAAATTTTACTGTTTCATGTTTTAAGAGTCTAGAAACAACTAAAATATGACTCTATCACTTTTAGTTTGGAAACAAACGTGAAAGGACTAGTGCTTGATGATCTTTTCAAATTTAGGGAGTCATTAAAGATCAAAATGACTGCTTTGGTAATATAGGTAAATGGGTGTACCAGATATCCATGAATGGCCATATACACCTTGGTAAAAATGAAAGAGAAATCAGCCAAGGACTTAACGTATGTGCAGGTAATGACTCTAAACGCTGTGTCCAGTGTATCACGGGTAAAAGGAGGCAGACTCGGCTTCCTATGGATAAAGGATTTGAAACCTAATGGGGTCTCCCTTTATATACACGACGATACGGGGAGCACAAGTCCGTACTAGCACTGTCTATAGCCAGATGGTGAGTGACAACTACTAAGCTTAAAGACGCCGGAACACGTCTCTACCTTAGACTACTAGATATTCCATTAAGTTTCAATGTTGCCTTAGGTTAATTCAATACATTTTAAATTTGATCTTCAATTTATGTTTCAATTTCAAGCCCCTATCTAATGTTGGATCTCATAAAACCTATAGATGCAAACTACATGCCACAAAATATCATTTTGTTCAATGAAGAGCTATCTACGAGAGAGTTGAGAGCTTTGAAATGACAGCAAAATGAACACACAAAAACATCCACTATTGTTTCCAATGCAAGGTAATGAAACTAGAAAACATTTCTCTAGAATTATACAATGCTAGTAATGTGAAAAAGTTTTGAATTTTCACTATGCCAATCAACATGCAAAAGATTATTTTTTCTTTGTTTGTATTTTTCAATATATTAGAGAAAATGCACTAAATAGATGAAAAACTAATGAAAACATCAATTTGAGAATGATAAAGAGAGAGCTAAAACTAAACAAGTTCACTCAACTCAAACAGGCGTAATCAAGACCCAGACAGATGACGAAATCCATCAAAGTGAAGAAGAATCTCGAAAGAGACTCAAACAAACCATGTCATCTAGGCTTGGAGTAACACAAAGCAGAATTGAATGAAAAAGAGGACAATCAATCAATAAAAGCGATGATTCAATGGGATTGAGAAAGGTGAATGCAAATAAGAAAAAACAAAGTTGACCAGGAAAGAAAAGACCCAAAACTCCCACGGGAGGCTCAACACATTGAAGCACCTAAAAGCCTTAGGGATAAAATGAAAAACTGACAGAAAAGGGTGAAAAACCGAAGGGCAAGGGCTAGACACACTAAAAAATGACTCCAAAGCACTCAATCAATTAGAAAAAATGAACCAGGACCAAAATTCAAGCTCAGAGAGTCCAAGAACAGGCAAACCCTAAAACCAAGTGCATTGGCGCGCCTATTTGGCTGTAATTTGCACCGAACATGGAATGGCACGGGGGCCTAACTAGAAATAAGTGCCCGTTGGCACGAATGTTAGAGGTATAACCGCACGAATTAGGTTTACCCTATCAAAACGATGAAAATGAACTAACAGAGGCTAGATCTAGTCTTCTAGGGGCTGAACAAGGTTTTAACACCAAGGAAGGTGAACCAGAAAAGCAGACTAATAAAAAAAATAGCCAAAAAAAACCCAATGGAGGAAGGAAAAACTCCCACTAATCCCCATTGGAGTCGCCAAATTGTTGTGGAGGTAAATCGCCTCTTCGGATAGAGGCGATCCCACTAGCCCTAGAGTGGGTCTAGCAACAATTGAAACACGCAAAGCTATTGGTTCCTAGTTACAAAATATAGGATCACGATAGATCGCTTATCCTAATTCCTTCGCTGCTGTTGTCGAAGAAGAAGTGGCACTTTCATTCCTAGCTGGAGAGGTCATGATCCATGAGCTTGTTGCATCCAGATACCTATACACATGTAGATATGAGAGACAACATGCAACGTAATATTTCACACTTTATAACTATCGATCAATCAGAGAGGAACGAATGAAATTGCATTATATAATGGACAAACACAATCATGGAACCAATAGCAGAGTCATGTATATTAATATACAAGAGAACGATTACAACTGGTGCTCTGACATCGTGATCTTCCTTCTACAGGGTTCTAGTGGGACGTGTCTCACAAAGCTAGTCAGGGATTTTACAGAACTCTCTCTCTCACAGGGTTCTCCTTAGCTCTACTCTTGATTTTCACTTAGCTATAATTTCCTTCCAAAAAGTTCAGATAGCTAGAAAATGGAGAGTGCAGGATTTTATAGAGGGAGAAGGAGAGATTAGGCTCCCTATAATCATGGGGGAGAGTCCTATCTCTTAGGAAGGTTCCATGAGAGGTGGAAAACCACTTCCTAATTAGGGAGATCCGAAGGCAAACAACTGAACCCCTTTTTGATGATTCATTCTGGAGTAGTTAGAATCAAAATTCTGCCTTCTATTGTTAAAAAAAATTCCATAATAGGCTTGGCGTGGGAAAAAGACAAGGATAGAGTGCCATCTGGCATGCCCACTAGTGTGCATTTTTTCCATTGGTGCAAGGGATGAACTGGCTACCCATGTCAATGCCAAAACATGGGTGTTTAGGGTTTTTTAGAGGTAATGTTCTTGAGGAGAATTCTTTTCCTTATGCAGAAGGATGCCATCAAGGTGTTTTTAGGACATTTTTCTGTTCAAAAGTCATGGGAATAGTCCTCCAATGGATGGGACGAGGGATTGCAGGGACTGTGACAAAATGCTGTGTAACACCAATAAGTAAAAAATTTAGAAAAATAACTTTTTAAATTGGAAAATAAATAAAATAATATTTTACTTATTCAAAAAATATTATAAAATGTAGTTCAACAAAGTCATTTTCACCTTTTTTGTTCAGAGTTGAAAATTGAGAGCTCTGGGGAAAAAACATTCTGGAGGTGATAACGGGAGAACTGACCGCTCAAATCGAAATCCGTTGAATCCAGGTAATCCACAACACTCTTCTCTTCATTTTCATCCATTTGAATCCTCTTTTTTAGTTTTGAAATTCATTATTTGGGGGGGGGGGGGGAATATTCAAAATTTCACTAACAGGGGTCTGCGGGTCAGCCATTGGTTACCTGCGGACCTCGATAATTTTCCTAAAGGATAATTATCCGGCTACCACAGTTTTTATGAAGGGTGTGTGCGGGCGTCTACACTGTCCCTATACAAAAACTGCGGAGGCATCGTAAGAAAATGAATTTTGATACATTCTATAAAGAATGGCTAAAATTTTTCACTCTTATAGCTTCTAACCATTAAATGTGTCCATTTACAGGTCATTACAGAACGTTGGAGTGGTGAGAATGTGAGCATGAAGAGGTATATGATGCGGCAATGAACAATCCAAACACAATGCGTGTTTTGAGAAATTATGGATTATACAAATTCTTGGCCATTCAGGGTACGAGGGCATAGGTAGAGTTAATGACCTAGATATTGAATAAAGGGGATGTTCAAGTGCAATGTTTTATCATTGGATATCACAAGCTAGAAATTGAGCTTGAAGACATCTACTTCCTCACCGATTTATCAAAAAGAGGTGAACCTATCTCTTTTTTCGGAGCTAGGCAAGGTGGCCTGCCTATCGCTAACCACAAACAATAATTCTGTAATGAAGAAGCTAATCCCAAAGACAATGAGATAGACATAAAAAGTATTATAAGTCTTGATCTGAAAGTAAATTCATTCACTGTTAGCAGATTATGTGGAAGTGCAGCTCCACATGTGGCTACCAAATCACAAATGCAAACAGTTGTCGAATGTTACAGAGGTACAACACTCAATTGGTGTGAAGGGGTGTTGACCAATATGAAGGGTCAACTAACTAGAGCGAAGAACTCAAAGTTGAAAAACTTTGGGTATGGAGTGATCTTAGTATCTTTTGCTTTGGAGAGGTTTTCGTCCCTCGCCCCTTAGATAATCTTTGTTGACCATGGTGAACCTAGAGGACCTCGTATGCTACGATGGGTGGCATTGATGGCTCGCCATGGTTGCGACGACTGCACGATAGTCCGATTTACTCCAGCATATTTTTTATTGGTTAGAGAACCAAATCTTTGCTATTGAGGATTTCCCGTATGGAGGCATAGAGTTTCGAGGAGACCCCGAGATGTCCTTACCTTTAGGGACACAATCGGATGAATCAGGTAAATATAATTTTTATTTTGTTTTTCAATCGTCCAATACTAATAACAAAAATTCTAAATGCAGATGTTGGTCCATGAAGACCAGCCAATCTCTTCCGCTTCGAGAGGAAGCTGACAAATCCTATGGCACTACCAGAGAAACAGGCAGCAGAGATTCTCATTGACCTAGAGCACAAATTGGAAAGGTTGACTAGAGACATCCCAGAAACAATGATGGATGATATTCCTCTCCATCTCCAGAGGCATGTCGCTGGTGTTCCTAGCCAGTTTCATAGATACCTACGTAGAGTGGCGCGTGCGATATTATATTATCATGTCCATCACCACAGATAGTAGATGATCATCGCAGAATATTGTACTTTTGTTTTTTGTATCACTATCTTTCAGATCATAAGGTGTTTTAAACCTATGGTCCTAGACGATGTAATATTTTTTGAAACACAAACTCTATCTATGATATGACTACTTTTGTCGGCTATCTTGTTCAACACATATTGAATGTTGTTTTAATTTACTTTTTTTAATGTCGCAAATGTCTATTTATAACATTATTAGTTAATGCATCAACCAATGTATTTAATATCCTTGGAATGTGTTGATCTTCAATGTAATCAAACTGCCTTTCCAAGGGACAAACATTCAAAAATTATCTGAGTAACACTAGATTTTTAATTGTGTATACTCTGTTTAAATGTAATACATTGAGTTCTGAATCTAACCTAACGATCAAACACTGAATTCCAAATGGAATGGCATAAGATAATAACTCAATCACTGTGCTATATTTTGCAACATTATTCATTGTTTGAACAGGGCTTACCCCATGCATAGAAACTAACTCATCGGTAGGTGAATAGATAACTGAGGCTATGGAAGAGATATTTCGTGTACTACAGTGGGCACCATCAGCAAAACCAATGTATGCTTGAAGGGACGTCGACATCTGAAATATCAAGAGTAATCAAGATAAGTAGGAATAGTAGTCAACACAAACTTAAACTAGATACACTCATCTAATCTAAAGCAGCTAATCTTAGAAAAATAACTAATGTACAAGTATGATCTTCACACAAAAATCAAGCATAATATCTCTTCAGATAAAGTCCATTTCTAGGTTTATCTGAAGATACCCCATCATAATCAATCAATTCGTAAGCCCCTTTTGCAAGCACTCACTTGATAATATAAGGACCATGCCACATGGGTTCAAATTTCCCAGCTCCTAGTTTATCGTTAGCTTGGTCATATACCAATACTAGGTCACCTTCTGAAAAAAAAAAAGGTGTAGCACTTCGGTCGTACTGATCTTTAATGCATTTTTTATGAGCTTTAGCTGCTAATGCAGCGGTGTGCCAAGTCTCATCTAATTGTGCTAAGTACAAAAAGTGCTTTTCCTCTTCAGAAGTGTCTGGTAGTAACTCTATGGCTAATTGGAGTGACGGTATTTTGCATTCAATTGTAAGCACAACTTCTAAACTGTAGACCAGTTGAAAAGGAGTGAACCCTGTTGCAGTTTTTGTTGAGGTTCGGTATGCTCAAAGTGATGAGAAAAGCATAGTGTGCCAATTCGATTTATGATTTCCGATTATCCTTTTAATAATAGTTGTTAAAATTTTATTAACTACTTCAACCTAGCCAGTAGCCTGCAGATAATATGTAGTAGAGTTATCATGCCGTAGACCAGGCTGGTCAAAAAGTTCGGTCATCATGATGTTTCGAAAATGACTCCCATGATTAGTAATGATAGCTTGGGGTACCCCAAATCGAGCAATCACGTGATTGAATACAAATGTAGCTACAGTTCTGGCATCGGCCACAAATGTAGGCATCACCTCGAACCATTTTTTAAAATAATCTACTGCAAGAATAATATAGCCATGCCCCCCGGACGAGTGAGGGTTACATGTACTGAAATCAATGCCCCATTTTGCAAAAGGACCGACAACAATTATAGGGTGAAGAGGAGCTAGTGGTGCATGCATCTTTTGATCAAAAATTTGATACCCCAGGAGCTGGTGGTGCATGTATCTTTTAACTCTATTAATGGACAAAATTGATAATAATGATGGATTAAGAGCTTACCTAACTGATTCGGCGAAGTTTGATCACTGATTGCTCCTGTTTTGACGAAAGAGGTTTTTTTCTCCTGAGCTCTTTTTCCCAAATCAGCAAGTAACAATGAACCAAATGTGAGGTAACATGTGTATTTATGCCCAGAAATTGAAAATTTTTGCAAAAATGTGTTATGCTTATTTTTTCAATCTATCTTAAGCTGCATAACCCGGATGCTTGTAAGTGCCCAGATTGCTATATTTTCAGGTACATTTTGATAAAGTTGATATTTTTCTAGTTTTTTATTCATGACTGCTGACCTGTCATGGCAGGTATATGATCTTCACTGGCATATAGGTTAGGGAATCCACTTCCGTTTCATTTTGCATACTAGCCTCCATTCTGATCACTTGCCATAGGGCCGTTCCCATCAGGTCATGAGTATTTCACCCATTTCACTCGCCGATTATTTAATCATGACTTGGTGGTAGAGCCTTCCTTTACATGGGCTTCCTAGTTAGTTCCTCGCTAGTGCTTGTTTCCCATGCAACATTTTATGTAGGCTCGGGAGTCCTCTTTAGTCCCGCCATGACTTATGTGTTGAGGCTTCATTCTTCTTATTCTTCACTATCATTTTTTCTGGCTATTACCCTAGAGGCTCCCTGGTGTTGTTGAGTTGTACTAATGCATTGCATATTGGCTACTTTTTTATCCTGGCCTTTATCCTACTTCATTTGGACTTGATGTTTAAGCCATCTTTTGACCTTGACTTTCTGTACAAGTTAACCATTGCATGCACTTAGCTATCACGACTTGACACCCTTTTTCCCATGGATGGAACATTCCTTTGAGTATCGCTTACCAGTTTCTGCCACCTTGCATTGAGCATAGGATCGTTCCTATCCTAGGAACTAGTGCATCTGTTTCTTGATACTCATTCTATCCATTGTACCATGGCATTCTTTTATTCTTTTTCAGGCTTATTATATGAAAAGGACAAAAAAATCAAATATAACAAAAAGAGCGGGAACGGGATGTTACTTCGTAATTTTATGGCAGTATAGTATCAGTTTGTCACCTTTGAACAAAGCACGTACACTTATATATTTCCTTCATTTGGGATGGTTTTAGTTTTGACCTAGGTTCAGATTTTGCCTTGTTTCACTGGTCAGTCCTCCCCCGATTGGTTATCTCTTCCAATCATATGGAGAGTTTGTTTTTGCCTCCTGCATAACAGACTTATACAGTGTCATTTTTTACTGCCATGGTCATCATGAGTCTTGCTTTTTTTCAAGGGAAGTTTAACTAGAGTTGGCCATTCTGCGGTGTCTCTTGACTCATTATTCAGTCGGCCTTCCCGGTCTTGTCAGTATCTTGTTCTATCCCATCAGATGTTTTGGTCTTCTGCTCGTACTGGTTTGAGAAGGTCTCCATTGACTTCTTGCTGGCAGGTTTATCTCTCATCGACTATGACATATTGCTCTGAGAGTAAACCTAGAGCCACACCCTGGCCCTATTTCCATCATTGATAGGTGACCTTGTGCTCAGCATTTGATCATCATTTTGGGTCTTTGACTGAGTGGTTTTCCTTGTGTTCGACGCCAGCATACATTATCACACTTGGGATTTGTGCAGTACCTTGATTTCCATTTGACCCTATCGATGGATATCTCGCCTCTGAGATAGCTTTCATTTTTGGTTGGTTTAGAGGGTTTCTTCCATGTGCTAGCTTCATCTTGTGCATGTCGAAAACGTACTTTGGTTTGGTTCCGTTACTCTGCTTCGTCCAATTCCTTCCAAATCATGGCCTGCGGGTTACACTCGCGCTAGACTAATGTGGGATGCCTTAATGCCTTCCCTCCAGCAGATCTTTTCCCATCAACTCTGACTCATTGCTCTGGGAATAAGGTCTAGAGTCTTTTGTCAGTACCTTAGGGTTTGCAGTCATCAGTGGTATACTTTTCGCTATCGACAGTGGGGATTCATCATTGCCTCTTGATTGGTAGATTCGTCCAAGTGTTCGACTTCAACTCATTTATTCGCACTTGTTATATTGTACTGGGGCACCTTGAAACTCATTTTAATTATTGGTGGGTTGTCTCGCGTTGGTTAACGGTATACATTATTGACTGGTAATCCAATGATTTCTCACATGGTCGAATTTAGCTCATTTATTCCCATTATGTAGAATTGTGCCATCGAGATCGGTGAAGACCTCGGGTTGCATCAGCATCTTTCGGTTCACTTTTGATAGTCCATTCAGTTTCTGCCAGTGATGCCGTCCACACTTATATGTTGCAGTGTCAGTACGGCAGCATCCTATGTGTTGGCTCCCGAGTTGCGTGATTGTACCATGTGTTCCACCCCTTATGATTTGGTACCTGTAGATTCAATTACTTTTGTGATCAGACATCCATTTTCAGTATTATTGATCAGTTTGATATATGTGATACTTGGACATTGATTTCTGACTTGTACTTCTGAGCCGTGCTCAGTTGATTCATTGTGTACTTTCAGTTCAGCTATACTTGTATACATTCTGGATCTATTTATGTACTTTCTATATGGATATATTTTTTTACTGAGCATGGGTATGCCCACCTCAGACATGAGCTGACTCTCTGTTTTCTTTCATTGGTTTTTGGCAGGCTGAAATCTGGTGAAGTCCTCTCTTGTCCTCGCAAAGTTCTTTCTATGCACATAATACATTTCGGCCATGATGTACCCCTTCTGACCTCATATATTAGGGGCCATCTTTTATAGCATCATTTTTCACCCTCATGTAATTCATGATTGTCTCTTTGGCCTTGGGCACCCATTCCCACAGACTTGAACAAAGTTCATAAAAACAGTGTTTAAAATCCCATATGCGGGTATGCCCAAACTTTTCCACATGTATACGCGAGTCCAGAGATACTTTTCCGCGTATGCCATTAAAATCATTAAAAATATATAAAAATCCCTATTTTCGAGGTTGGGTTGATGGTTATTCCAGTAATTCAACCACCCTAGCCCATGGCCAACTGTTTCAACTGATTGAAACTACTTTGAGGGAGTATAAAAGCCCCTCATGTGCAAGGCCTAAGGGAGAGAGAAAATTATAGACATTATACTCTGTTGGAGCCCAATTCAAGTCTGATTTCCTGTGCCTCCTGCACTTCCCAGATTTTTATAGGAAACCCTTGTTTCCTGGAGATGTTCATCAGCTTATATGTCATCTCATGTGCACAAGTCTTGAAAGTATCCTAACGAGGCAAGGGCGTGACGGATCCAGATGACAGTCTGTTCGAAGATCGTGGAAGGATTCAGGTGATATCTCCACTTTTCTATTATTGTACATGTTGTTCGTAATGAAGAAGAACCATCTTGTTCCTGAATTCACGTGTTAATATCTTCTTGCATATGTGAAAATATTGTTAGTTAAGGATTTATTATTGTTTATATGATGTTTCACATGGACTACACTGACATCTAGGAAAGATATATGCTGTACAACTAGATTTCCGTGCATGTCTCTTCTTGATTTCCAGGTTGAAGAGGAAGAAGGGTTGCTGGGGGTTTGGACCTCGCGGGATCTACATCAAACGTAGGATCTATGGGTGAGTTATACAATCGATGTTATCTAGTTTTTAGTATACAAGTGTGGTTGTGTGAGTCCTTCTTGAATAGCATGCCATGATCTGTGGAGGTTTTGACCCAACGACCTCTCGGGAGATATTTCCTGAAATAGTTCGGTCATCACGATGTTTCAAAAATGACTCCCATGATCAGTAATGATAGCTTGGGGTACACCAAATCGAGAAATGACGTGATTGAATACAAATGTAGCTACAGTTCTGCCATCGGCCGCAAATGTAGGCATCGCCTCGACCCATCTTTTAAAATAATCTACTGCGAGAATAATATAGCCATGCCCCCTGGCCGAGTGAGGGTTACATGTACTGAAATCAATGCCCCATTTTTTAAAAGGACCGACAACAATTATAGGGTGAAGAGGAGCTGGTGGTGCATGCATCTTTTGATCAAAAATTTGATAGTTATGGCATTTTCAGACAGCGAGAATGCAATCTTTGAATAATGATGGCCAAAAATAACCAGCGCGCAATATCTTTTGGGCTATGGAAAACCCAGACATATGACCACCACATGCTCCAGAATGACATTCATTAAAAATTCATTCAGCCTCTTCATGAGTCAAACATCGTTGAAATACAGAATCCGCACCACGACTATAAAGCATGTCCCCAACAATATTGTATTACTGAGATTGGTAACAGTTCTTTCATTGATGTGAATGTGAAAGTTCAGGCCGGAAATTTTGGGTTTGGAGATAAAGGATGATATCCCCATACCAAATATCTAATGTAATGATAAGAAACAGAGATTCATGAGTGATTAGATGTTGTACCACAGTTTCTGTCTCAGTATTTGGGAAGTCACACATAAGTTCGGCGAACACTAGTGATTTATTTGATTTGGAATTTTCAAATTCTAAATCAAACTCTTGAAGGATAATGATCCATTTAGAGTATTTTCCCCCGGGCAATTTTTTAGTCAAAATATACATCATCGGGTTGCAATTAGAGATCATAGTTTTTTTTCGTAAAAAAATGTAATGATGAAAATGTTGGACAACTTGAACTACTACCAAGGCCAATTTTTCCACCTGCGAGTATTTAATATCTATTGGATTGAGTTTCTGAATGAGATAATAAATCACATGCTCGTTGTGGAATTCATCCTCCTGAACTAAATACCATTCTAATGGTGGAATTAGAGGTTGCTAAGTATAAAAAGTAATCCTAGCTTTAATTTGGTGGATGAAATAATGGCACATGGGTTAACACGTGTTTTAAAGCATCAAAAGATCGATCAGTGATCTCATCCCAAACAAAAGGAACATTTTGTTTCAATAGCCTGGTAAAACCTTTCGTTAATTCAACATAGTTCTAGATAAATCTACGTAGAAAGTTTACTTTCCCTTGCAAACTTTGGAGTTGTTTAAGTGTCGAAGGAGGAGGTAAATTGATAACAGCCTGAACCTTCGAAGGGTTGACATGAATTCCTTCTTTAGAAACCACAAATCCTAGTAATCTGGCAGATTGTATGAAAAAAACACACTTGTGGGGATTCAAGTGAATCTTATAACACCTACATCTCATAAAGATTGCTCATAAGTGAGTAGGATGATCTCCCCTGTGCAATTAATGAGCAGGTAAATCATCGAGATAATGTTTCACAATGTGTTTAATGTCATGAAAAGCATAGGACATTTCCCTTTGAAAATTTTTCCAACATTCTTCAATCCGAAAGGTAATTTACAGTAAGCAAATGTTCCCCAAGGACAAATGAATGATTTTTTTGGTTGATCGGCAGGGAGTATGTTGATCTAATTATATCTGGAAAATCCATCCATAAATGAATACATTTCATTTCCAGCAAAATCGTCAATAATTTGGTCGATATAAGGAGTTGGATAATTGTCTTTTGGACAAGCTTTGTTAATATCCCTACAGTCGACACATACTCGTATTTTTCCTTGTTTTTTCGTAATAGGAATGATATTAGATACCCAATATGTTAAAGGAATTGGATAAATAAAACCTAATTTTAATAATTTCTCAACTTCAGTTTTAATAGAAGCAGCTTTTCGTGGATGTATTGGACGCAATATCTACCTAACAGGTTTATCATCTGGGTAAGTCTTTATTTCATGAATGACAATGTTGGGATCAATTCCTAGCATTTCTTCATATTTCTGACGTACACAAAGCACCTATATGATTTTTTTCAATAATTCCTGGTTTAATGGATATGTCAATGGGAACCGTAGAAGAAATATTTCCCAAATTAATTTTAGAATTTGAATTTTCAATCAATATTAGACTCTGAGGTTTGTTGACATAATCTATTGGAAAAATAGATGAAAATTTGCTTTCAAATCTATCAATCTCAGGTAAAAATGATGATCTATGATAGAGATCATCCCATGGTAATTCATCTATGGACAAGAATTCACGAATTCTTTCATCGGTATGAAACACTTGTTGAAAAGGATCAGGAATTGATGTCATAGCTAAGCTTGATGGTGAAAATTATTCTTCCTTGATCACATTCATTGGATCATCATCAGTTGATAAAAAACTGGAAAATGACTGTACTTCTTGATATGCTATCTCAAAAGGACTCAAAGGCATCACGCCATTATGTTTAAGAGTTATTATTTAAATATGGAGAGATGATCCCACCTGAAGTCTCGGTCTTCAATCCAGTCATTCCAGAAGGTATCCATCTAGCATGTAAGATGTAATTTCCCAAATGGGGAAATTTTTGCTCCATCGGGAACATCTTAGATGTTCCTATCTTTTTCCACCTCCGGGAGTATTAACAATCAACACTGAACTATTTCAGATATTGACTGCATGAGAATTTAATGGATATTTCACCTTCACAAGGAAGGATGAGATCCAGAGGCTACCTGGCCCCCTAGCAGACTCTGCCAATAGAACTTGTCATTAGCTAATAATTCCCTTCAAGGAATTTCTGCACCAGCTGCCCATGAGGACGCTGTATAAGGAAGCCATTATGAGAATAAGGCCATCCAATGCTGGGATTCCTTAGAAAATATTTGATACCTACTCCTTGCAGAATATAAGCTCAAATAAATAACCTTAAGCAGGTTATTCAGATCTCCCACCAACATGTAAACCGAAACAATGCTCAATAGGGGAATCTTCAGTAGCATGAAAAATTCAACATGTAACAGTAGTGAAATAATGACTCATATAATATGAGAAGAGTACAAATCTGATAGATAATGTATAGCAAAAAATATTATACAAGATCCTTGAGGAAAAGACCTCTCAAGGTGAGTGCAAAACAACCTCTAAGGAAAATGTACATAAACAAGAGAATACATTGCTGCATAAACCCAACTACTCCATAACTACGCAGTCTATGAGGGAAAATGGCTGCAACTGATATACATGAAATGATATGACATTATGAGCTCAAATAAATATAGGGGAAAATATCTCAACCCTAGAAAACATTATTACCTCAATCCTCCAAGGGATTGGCTAAAATACATAAAATAGATAAATGTCAGAGTCACAGTGTAGCTGCTGCAACTCAATAATAATACAATAATGGAGAAAAAAGTAGATGCTGCAATAAACAATGAAACCTCCTCCAATGATCTCCAAAATGAAGGGGCTGATCCCTTCATTGAAGAATGCACTCACTACTGTACAAAATGTGCTGCAGCTACAAACCCTCACTGAGAATAACGTTGTAAGAGAAAGGGAATGTGTTGGGCATGAGAGAAAAACATATGGACTAATTCCAAATCTGCAATATGAGCTCCCAAAATCTCCTTTTCTGATTTCCTAGAGAAGGAATGAGCTTCCCCTCTACAAAACAACTCCAGAAGTGTGATGATGGAAGTCGATCACTGCAACACCAACAACTCTAGCATTCTCTTGCTATAAGAATAACGCAGTAGCTACAAATGAATGCCTTGGCATAATACCATGATGTGAGGAAGATGAATTACAACCTCTCCATGGCCTCCCATGGAAGAGAAGGGCATTCCTAAACAGGAATCCCTCTTGTGCTAAACAACAACAAGTTGAAGAGAGCTTCAACTTCGAATTCTATTTTCCAAAAAATGATCTCCACAATGCTCTCCTTCATCTTTTATACAATGTTTGCATGGACACCACTCACATTAGGGTATCTCTCTCATTTAAAATTTCCCTCCACTCCAACTACGCAATCTTCTTGTGCAAGCTTCCCCTCTTAGGGTACGTTGTTGACTTGGTCAACCATGGTCTAGCTTGCTTGCCTTTGTCCCTTTTTCACACTTGGGCTACTAAATTAAGCCACTTAAGTGACTTTTTACACCATAGGAGTGTTTATTAAAATGCTACATGGGTCCCCTCACCCATTTTATTTCTTTTATTAAAATAAAAGCAAGATTAATGTCCCAAATACTTTATTTCAAAATTTGGGACATTACAGTCCTCCCCTCCCAAAAATTGCTTTTCCTCAAGCAAGAGAAAGGATGAACTACAAAAAGGTCCTTCACTCAAGGCATGGAGTCTGAAATATCCCCCTATAGATCCTCCATCCTCAAGCAATCAAGAAAAATGAGTCACCCTCCAACTAGGCAACTCCTGAAAGTACTCCTCCACCTTGTGCTCATGAGAAATAGGTGGGCTGAATTTCTGAACTTGGTAAGCTTCATAGCATACGCCATGTTTTTCTCTTCTCCAATTAGGATGTATGTGGAGTGAAAGCTGAACTTGGGCTGCAATAGTGTTTCCTTTAAGAGGAAAAAATGAAGACTAGATCCCCAAAGGACCTCTCCTCCAACACTACAAATCAATCTGGCCCAAATCATATCATATGTGATGAGATGGAATTCATCAACATATGGTATCCAACCAATCATATGGTCCACCTCATGGAAAAATTCATGGCTGAACATGGTGACCATATCTTCTTCCATACTCCCCTTGGAGCATGTGCTGCAAAATAATGGAGGTCTTCTTCCCCAAAGGGCACATCCACCCAATGTGTGTCTCCCTCCTCATCATACATATGGGGCTGCTGCTGATATATGGCTGAAATGAAATGGTCTTCATGAGAGACCCAAGCTACCCCATCAACATAAAAACCATGAAGTGCCTCCTCCAAAAATTCAACTCTCCAAATAACTCCTCCCACAGGAAGGAAAGAGATGAAGCTTTTGGAAATCATGGGATGCCAATTGTTTCTCCTGAAACATACAACATGAAAAATAGGGATAATCATACTCCCAATGGGCATCTTCAATTCATTTTCCTCCTTCAAAATAGTGCTTCCTCTAAACAGCATTCCATCAGCAACATATGGAATCATAAACTTATGAGAGCAAGGAGGTGAAATATTGTCCCATGCATCGAACCAGCGTAGGGCATCATTTGCCTACCTCCAAATATGATACAACAATTGTCTTTTCAACCACTTTTTTGCTGCCACATCCATCCTAAAAGGTGTGATCATGAAAACATATTTTGGTGCCAAAGGGGCACACCAAAATCCATATGGCTTTCCCCCACAAACCACCCATAAGATGGCCATCTTCCTTGCTGCAATAGACCATAAGTATAGCTGAAAATAATGTACAAGAAGGAAGGATCCTCCTTGATATAACATGCTGATCATAAGAATAAGATAGCATAAGACAAATGGTTACCTCCCTCTTCATGTACTTTGGCCTTTGAGCTAAAATGGCTCCAATGGAAAGTCCCCCTTACTACAACATAGTAGGGGAGTGGTTGTGCCAAACATATCATCATCTCTTGGGCTATGCATCTAGCCAAATGCTGATATACATCCATTAGAAATCCCTCCCAATTGGACTCCTCCATCAATGAAGAATATGCATGAAAATTCATGAAAGAAGAACCCAAAATTCCTGCATGTAGATTCCTCTCCTTGTGCTTGTGCAACCAAGCCAAGAAAGTCAAAATGTAGTGAGGAATGCTTCCATCCATTACATCTTCATGCTCATCATTTACATGCCTCCAAAGTATATCACTTGTGAAGTGGCTTGAGAACACTTCAACAAGTAATCCAAGCTCTCAAGTGATAGCGTTGCTGGCCTTTGGAGTAGGGCCACTGTCATCTCAAAGCTTCCCTCTTTGACATGAATATTGCCAAAGACTCCTCCCATCATGGTGCTACAAATGTAGAGCTCCTCCCGTGAAGAAGGTGCTACTTGGCATCCAAGATCAAAGAGAAATCCTCTTGCACTATGATAGTGCCTCCTATTGCTCCCGCAACATGCAACAGAATCTGAGCAACAAGAATATCTGATGCTCCCTTATACCTCCAACATAACCAATCTGAAATGGGAACATAATGAGTGGAAAGAGAAATGCCACTCCATCATGATGCACCCATACTCTCCCCTTGTCCATCAAATGCAATGAATGTCAAAAGATCCTGGGACCTATGGGTTATGGATCCTCCACATTTCCTCTAGGCACATATAATCCACAAAGCTCTTCTCTTTGGTGTAAGTATCCCGCCACTTGGTACCTCTTTCATAAGAGCTACCATTGTCCCAAAACAGATTTCTCCTTTTTCATTTCATGGGACATTGAAATGCAATCTTCTCCATGGTCAACGTCTCAAACCCCAACCTCATGTGTGGTGTATGACTCATAAATGGTGTCTGAGAATAATGGAAAAGAGCAGTGAAATTACCTTCCTCAAGACAATCATCATGAAAAAATGTACAATCCTCCATGATAGATGAAAACTCATGCATACCTTCGAGAGATATGGAAGAATCTTGCTGCAAGAGTCTCCTCCTCAAGTATGCTAGTTGCCTCTATAACTGAAGGTGGAGGCTACTCCTCCATGAATGTAACAGTGCTGGCATGTGCCTCTGGTGGTGAGGGCTCCTCCCTCCTTTGGCCAAATATTCTGATCAATATCTAAGAAAAATCAGCAAGAGTAGAAACCCTTGCATGCCTCCCATGGATGAACCACCAAGATCTTTCCTCTTCCTGCTGAACAAGTGTGAAAGATAGAGTCTCTTGGAAGACTCCAGCGTTTGTTCCATATTCAGCAAGATGCTCACTTAGAATTCAAATTCCAAGTGTTCTCCATGCTTCTGCTCTGCTCCTCTGTGAGAATAGGAAGTGCATGGTCCTTCCTCTTCTCCTTCTTCTATCTCCTCAATCTCCTTGGAGAGGTTGTTTATGGACCCCAAAACTGATGAGATTGATCTCATATTCTGCATCATCTTGACCTCTTCTTCTCTGAAATTCAAACTTCACAGGATGAGCCAAGTTCGAAGCTCTGATACCACTGTAATTTCCCAAATGGGGAAATTTTTGCTCCATCGAGAACATTTTAGATGTTCCTATATTTTTCCACCTCTGGGAGTATTAAAAATCAACACTGAATTATTTCAGAGATTGAATGCAGGGGAAATTACTAGATATTTCACCTTCACAAGGAAGGATGAGATCCAGAGGCTACCTAGCCCTCTAGCAGACTCTGCCAATAGAACTTGTCAAGAGCTAATAATTCCCTTCAAGGAATTTTTGCACCAGCTTCCCATGAGGACACTGTATAAGGAAGCCATTGTAAGAATAAGGCCATCCAATGCTGGGCTACCTTAGAAAATATCTGATACCTACTCCCTGTAGAATATAAGCTCAAAGAAATAACCTTAAGCAGGTTATTGAGATCTCCCACCAACATGTAAATCGAAACATTGCTCAATAAGGGAATCTTCAGCAACATGAAAACTTCAACATGTAACAATAGTGAAATAATGACTCATACAATATGATAAGAGTAAAAATATAATACATAATTTATAGCAGAAAATATTATATAAGATCCTTGAGGAAAATACCTCTCAAGGTGAGTGCAAATTAGCCTCTAAGGAAAATGTACATAAACAAGAGAATACATTGCTTCATAAACCCAACTAATCCATAACTGCACAGTGTATGAGGGAAAATGACTGCAACTGATATACATGAGATGATATGAAATTATGAGCTCAAATAAATATAGGGGAGAATATCTCAACCCTAGAAAACATTATTAGCTCAATCCTCCAAGGGATTGGCTAAAATACATAAAATAGATAAATGTCGGAGTTGCAGTGTAGCTGCTGCAACTCAATAATAATACAAGAATGGAGAAGGAAGTAGATGCTGCAATAAAAAATGAAACCTCATCCAATGATCTCCAAAATGAAGGGGCTAATCCCCTCACTAAATAATGCACTCTCTAATGCACAAAATGTGCTCCACCTGCAAACCCTCACTGAGAATAACGTTGTAAGAGAAAGGGACTGCACTGGGCATGAGAGAAATACATATGGCCTGATGCCAAATCTGCAATATGAGCTCCAAAAATCTCCTTTGCTGATTTCCTGGAGAAGGAATGAGTTTCCCTTCTACAAACCAACTCCGGAAGTGTGATGATGGAAGTCCCTCACTGCAACACCAGCAACTCCAGTGTTCTCTTGCTGCAAGAATAACATAGTAGCTACAAATGAATGCCTTGCACTGATGCCATGATGTGAGGAAGATGAAGTACGACCTCTCCATGGCCTCCCATGGAATAGAAGGGCATTCCTAAAAGGTAATCCGTCTCGTGCTAAATAGCAACAAGTTGAAGAGAGATTCAACCTCGAATTCTATTTTCCAAAAACTGATCTCCACAATGCTCTCCTTCATCTTTTATGCAATGTGTGCATGGACCCCACTCACATTAGGGTTTCTCTCTCATTTCAAATTTCCCTCCACTCCAACTACGCAATCTTCTTGCGCAAGCTTACCCTCTTAGGGTACATTGTTGACTTGGTCAACCATGGTCTGGCTTGCTTGCCTTTGGCCCTTTTTCACACTTGGGCTGCTAACTTAAGCCACTTAAGTGACTTTTTTCACCATAGGAGTGTTTTTTAAAATGCTACATGGGTCCCCTCACCCATTTTATTTCTTTTATTACAATAAAAGCAAGATTAATGTCCCAAATAATTTATTGCAAAATTTGGGACGTTACATAAGATCTACAGTCAAAGACAAGAAAATGAGATCAAAATCATCTGCAAGATATGATAATTAAAAATAAATAATCTATCTTAGTGATCAAGGAATCCAAGAATTAAATTATTCAAAAGATAGATGAACAACTCAATGAGAAAATATAATCCATTTATATTAACTTGGAATAAAAAGAAGAAACCTTTCAACCTTGATGCCTTGATGTTTGTACAGGTTCTTCCGGGGTCTCGAACAACCGTTTTCCTCAGTTTGATAAGACTCCAACTCTCTAAATCAGAATAAGACTATGGCTATTAGTATTTAATCTCTCTTATGCCAATCATTCCAAATGTGGTGAGTGTAATTTCTTCAGTAATTCTCTTATACCAACTAAGAAGCAAGTACCCTTGAGACTGAAACATGGTCTCCATTTATAGCAGAAAAGAGGTAGTTTTAGCTCCAATAAGGAAGGGATAAAGACCTCTCGTCATGGGATTTTAGCTCCAAAAATCAAGGGATAGCTCCATTTATGAAGGGATAAAGGTTCATGAATGGAAGGGGAAAATATTTACTAGATAGCACTTCTAGAAGGCCCCAGCTAGGAGAATATTAGACCAGCTAGGCTTCTATAACTTAATTTTCTTTTTATTTTACCTTTCACGAGGGTCCGCAGTTTTAGTGAGCAGAACATGCGGGATGTGCCACTGGTTTTATAGCAATAAACTGTGGTACCGTAGGAAATTACTAGGAAAAGTGTGGAGTTAGGCTTTTTAGGGTTTTAATAAGTTTTTCCCCGATTTCAAGACTTGATTTAGGAACTTTATGATTCTGAACCTCTAAGGGAGCAATAAGTAGGTAAATATGAACCCATATAGATAGCTAAATGTCATGGTGACAAATTTTAGTGTAACGGAGGCAAAGGGTGAGAATATGAATGCTGGACTGTGACTATCAACTGATCATTCTCCGCATTAAGAGTTGTCAAGAGCATAGTATGGTGTATGTCAATGAACTAATCTAGCTTAACCCTCAGCCTCTCCCTCGCTAACTGGTTCTTTGATTCAATCTGCTCTCTATTTGGCTAGTCCTTTCCTGATCTTGTGTCCCTTTATAACGGGCATTCCCCTAGGGTGATCACCTGTGAGTATTCTGAATGTGCCTTTGAAGATGTTGAGTTAAACGACACTTGGAATCTTGGCTTTTATTATCCTTTACCAATATATTTCGGGGCTTCCTCTTCAGGCTTCTCGGTGACCTGTTCTTTAGGCCCCTCTATTCTTTTCTTTTTGTTGTGGTGACCTTCCTCTTCTTCATGCAAAAAATCTTGTTCCATTTGATAACTCTCCTGATCCTAGACCTCCACCTAATTCTCAAAACTGTCTCCTCTCCCTTCGGTAGCTAGGGATTCAGCCTCAATCTCTATATCCAAAGGCCATGAATCATAATTATCTTTCCATTATATTATAGTTCTAGGCTCAATTTCATAAGTCGAATATTTAATCTTATTCCTTTTGTGTGCAATACATCCCTTAGGATCATAGTCCCATACATCCCCTTGCAGGAAATTCATCTTCCACAACAGCCCCTCAACCAGGGGGAGTGCATGTCTTGAGCTGATAGTAAAAGGCCCTACTGTGGTCAGGAGCCTCAGAATATATCCATTCTTCATGAGCACAAAATGAGTTTGGTTTGCACTCATGACTTTCCGACTAAACTATAGAGCGAAAATTCTCATGGACATGAAAATTGTCAGACGTAAAGGAGGAAGTTCAGAACCATAAACCTTGATATCAATGTGATCTTCAAAAAAATACCAATACCCGACACAATTTGTCTCACTGAACTGGAGGAGCTCTTTTTGTTCAGGAAAAATCTTGGGTGAAGGGTTGAACTGTATAACTTCATAAGCCCTGGACATGACATCCATGACAAATTTCGTGTACCTCCTTCCTTTGGGGTGTTGATGGACAAAGAGGTTCCATTCGAAAATGGACTTTTCCTCGTCATCTTGCATGGAGAACTTGTCTAGTCCTAAGCCCTCGAGCTTGTCTTTGTGTGTGAACAGGAACAAATAAAAAACCAAAGAATAATACCTAAAAAAACTTGAAGTTGATAGGTCTTGGAACTAAGTTTGACTAGCAGAGTCCAGGAAGGTGGGGATGTCTAGAAAAATATTGAGCTGCATCATAAGGTATAAAAACCCTAGATAGGCTTTTGTTACCCCATCCGAATTATCTAAGCCTAGTATCCCTGAAATGAGCGCTAAAATGGGCTGGATGGTTTTGCAGAAGAGCGACAAAGGGATAGTTTCTGTGGGCGAGAGAGTGGACATGTGAGACGCGGTAATTAGCTCAAGGAAAACCCTTTTCTTCTCAATAGGAAGGTTTTAGAAATTCCATGAGAGGGTGAATTCGGTGAGTTCGATGCACTCTAGTGAAGAGAGATAGCACAGGGCTCTCCTTATCAACTAAGGAGTGATTTTGAAAATTTTAGTCCCCTGTACGGAGAGAAAAATATCCTTTCGGTCATTGTAAGCGTTGACAAGCCAAGCTATTGTTGGGTCATAAAAAGGTATCTTTTAAACACCTAATTAGCCTACATTAATCATCAATCCGGGAGCGTCTTTTTATTTCAAGAGTGTACTCTGTCTGAGGCTACAATTGTCTAAGAGCAATGCTGCGAAGATGTAGTACAAAATAACAAATGCTTGGAAAGAAACCTAATTATAGTGACATGAATGAAAAGATTAAACTACTTCAATCTTGCAGAAAATCGATCAAGGATGCAGTAGCAGTAACTCTTTCCCTTAGAAATCGATGGAAGATGACCAATCTGGGGACTTGGAAGCAAAAGCCTCTATCCTCTACAGTTGGAGATCTTAAAGCAATTGAAATGAAAGAAGATTCAATGAAAGCAACTCAAAAGAAATGCAATCTGAAAAGGAACAGCAGCTTGTAACTACAGCTCATTTGTTTTCTAATCAAATATTATGAATAAGTAATGAACAGAAATGGAACAAAAATGTGAAATGAACAGCAATTACAATTCTAACATATTCAAGCCACTATATTTCTATGCTTCAATTCTGTCGACAACTTCTTACCATGAAACAATCAATTATAATAGATTATAAACTAATGGAACAGAAACTCAAATAAGATACGGAACAGTAGAGCTTTATAATAACAACAAGATAATCGAACAATGAATGTGCTTCTTGTAAAGAATGAAATAGAAATGACTCTGTATTTGATTCAACAAAAATAAACCAATTCTGTAATTAAAAAAAACGTTAAACACACTCCACATGACAGTAAACAAGGATTAAAATACAAATAGTGAAGTGATTCCACCAGAGCCGGGCCCTTAGTGCCAGTGAAATACTGCTGGGCTAATTTAGAACTATAGAAGGTAGATGAAACGCGTGTCTTATATTAAACCAACATAACGTTTTACAGAGAATTTTCTCTCAAAACAGAGAGTTAATAAAACATTACATTACAGAGAAAACGTAAAGTCTTTCAACCAATTCCTAACTTCAACAACAATCTTCGTCCCTTTTTCACTAAAGGACATGGATTTATATATCAAATCTCAACAGACTAATCAAGGAATAAGATGAGTTTTAACATCGATCCCTCAGGATCGAAAGATCCTGAGGGATTCACTCCTCTGTGTTTAGTCATCATTCTGTTTACTCTAACTGGGGCCGAGCTATCCCCTGCCTTTTCTAGGCTATTCGTTTAGATCTCCTTGCCTCGGGCTGGATATGGTTCAATGCTGATGGAGCAACAGTTAGATTATTCTCAACTCCACCTTTGGTATAGTTGTTCACCTCTTTGAATTCCTGTTTTTCAATCAAAAAGTAACCTTTAGTCATCTTGTCGTACTAAACATAAACCTTTCCAATTCTATTGTAATTCTTATGATAAATTACCTTTCCAAGGCAAACAGGAGTATATTTATGGTAAAAGAATGAGTAAATTCATAGTAATTTCATACCTCTTTCACTGCCCAACATACCGCCCTCCTTATTATTTTTCATGCCCTCATGAAAACTATAGTTCACATGGAGAGCAGTCAAAGAATAAGCCAGATAAGGTTTGTTAAAACGAGATGGCTATAGGAAATGAAGCAATCTGCAGCTAGCCCAAAGTTTCTATAATTAAATGGTTCCCTATTTTTCACATTCTGATTGGAGATTCTCCATCGGACCTTGGCTACTATATAAGATTGGTTTCTAATGGATGAGAAATATTCTGTTCCATTCAAAATAATTGATTTGTGGACAGGCCCCAGATTTTGGGTAACACCTTCCTTTGTCATCAAATTTTTCTGTCTAGCCCAAAATTGAAGTGGGTCTTGAGGTTCACTTCTGACCCACAGATCTAATCCATTTTCCTACATTTGAAAGGCATTATAGGATTTAAGCCATTTTAATTGATTTACAGCAAAGGAAATGAATGCCTGAAACTGAACATCTCCAATAAAAGGGCTAGGGTTTGAATCACAATCATTTTCAAGAATTAGATTATGCAAGAAAAATTCACACAAAAGGCGATGTACTTTGATCCCATAAAGTTTGCAGCATGATATAAAGTCATCTATGGTTTTTAGCTCTATGGATTTCCCTACCCTAACTACCTTGATATTTAACTGTAAATATCTTTCTAGTAAAAACAAAGCATAGTTTTTCGTGGGGCATCTACAGGCCAAGGCATCAGTATACAAGGAGCAGAGAGTGTCCATTTGAGTGTAGGCTAGTTTTATTTGGTTTATTACCTTATCAGCATTTACCTCTGCTTTCTGAAATTTTTCATGAGCTTCAGCTTCGGCTTCATGAATAATTCTCACTTGTTGCTGCAATTCCTGATATCTCTTTCTTGGGACAGTATCTTCCTCCAATATCTGTCGTTCTATTTGGGCCTGTGTCAATTCTTCTTGAAGTCTGACCAGTGTCAGATCACTAAAAGTATGCTAATTGCTAGATTGCATATTTTCACTTAGAACAGGTTCCTCTGGAATAGCTTGTGTTGGAATAGCCATTTTTTTCTCCGCATTCTCATAATTAGGCTCAGGTATGGTTTCTTCTGTAACGTGGGGGTTCCTATTAGCGGTCACCCTTCTCTTTTTCGAACATATTTTGATAGCAATGGTTCTTCTCTTAGGGGCTCGCTTGGGCATATTTTTCATCCTCAAAACCCTAATGGTTTTCTTGAGCTGTTATACTATTTTATGAAGCTTTATTCATTCCCTGCGAAGCTTCTCAATCTCAGTTGTTTTCCTCTTCTTTCTTAATGGAATAGCCTGTTCCTATATCTGAACCCATTTTCTCAACAGGTTTTTGGCCTATATCAGTTGTGCCTTTAGTAAAATTCTCTTCTTGTTCTTCTTTCACATTCATATCCCCTTGGCTAAATTCTTCGTGAATCATATTCTCAGTTAACTCTGCAGTCTCCTGGGGGCTTCCAGTTTCGGCGTTCTCTTTCTCCTGTTCACGCTTCTCAGGAGAAGCAACCCTAGCTTCGCTAGGGTTTGTTGTTTCATTCAATTTTTCTATAGCTATTTCTTTATCAATAGAAGAGTACTCTGGTAGTTGATTAATATCTATATTGAGGTCCAAGGGGCTATGAGGCCATGCATAATCACTCATATTTGCTAAAATATGGGCCAATTGGTCTTCCTATAAAGGGCTTATGATAACATTTTCGGGTAGCTCTGTTTCATCCTTATTGCTGCTATGATTGTCCTCATCCTCCTCATAGGTGTGACAACTTCCTTCCTCTTCATCTGAATACCGAATTTCTCCTTCAACTTCTTCTTCCTTAGTATTTCCTTTGATTTCTTCTTCCTTATTATCTCCTTCCTCTGCACTAGATTTTTTTCACTACCGGTATCGGGACTTATTTCTTCTTCGTCCGAGTAGCGAATTTCTCCTTCCAATTGTTCTTCCTCATCAGTACGAGGGCTTACTCCCTCCAATTTTGGAGGTTGTTCCTCCTCTGAGCTATGGAATTCAAGGGGCTGGCTGTTGCTGCCCAGAAGTCATTCCACCATCCTCCTACTTCATTTCAATCGGAGGGACTGTCTGTGAGTATAAGGCTCAACTATTGAGCCAGCCATCCTCTTCCGTTTTGGAGCAGGTAGAGCTAACCCTCCATCAATAGAAAATATTAATTCTTCCCAGCTAGTCTGTTGCTGGGCGAGGCTACGACTCACTGTTAATCGAATTAGAAAATGGTGGCTAACCACCATATCTGCATGCTGGGATTTTCTTATGCCACGAGCAGTATCATGCAACAAAGAATTTAAAAATGTAGGCAAATTAATGGTGCATTTCTGTTTTAATACAGCTAGTAGCTTAAGGTGGCTAGGTCTTACCACATCCTTTCTTCCGTCACATGTTATGTAAGCCTGCAAAATCTTGGCCAACTCTATCCATGGTTCTCCTAATGATGCTGGCTGGACTCCTTTACCTTTGACAACTAACGTCTTTCCATCATCTTTAAAAATCTTCATCGCTTTTGGAATCCTAATCTTCTTCTGAGTCCAGATAGTCCCTTGTGCAGGAATGCCAGTCACTTTTGCAATTATCTCATAGGACACAACTATCTGCCTCCCTCTGACCATGGAGGATCCTTCCTGCAGGTTCAATAAAAATTCAATGGTCACTGCTTCGTGGGGTTGCTGCATTCTCATGAAATATGTAATCCACCCTAGTATTTCTAAAATTTCTCGTGCAGCATTAGAGACGATCAGCACTTGAGGTTCACCGCGAATTGGCCATCCTCCCATTTCTGCACTCTATTAATTTCTCAATACATAGTAATCACAATGGAACAACACACCACAGTTTGTTGAAAATTTGTTATTTTCTAAAATGCAGGGATTTAGTTCATATACAGGTAAGGAAATCTTGGAGTTTGATTTGCATGCAGACATCCGCGCCCCTTGAATGAATGAAAGGTCGCCCTTGACCATTAATTGAGAGGAGCATGTGTGGCACAACAGCAATACAACAGTAAAAAGCAAGCGTAATTATGATACATTCAATCAAATTATAGCAATTATTGAAATCAATGCATGTGATGAATTGTTAATAAATAGAAATTTGTCTTGTAATGATTCAAATACGAGGATAAGGGACAGCATAAGATAAACATAAATACAATTGTGTTATTTACCATTTTGAACTAGAATGATCGATTTGCAATGATTTTCATGTATAATAGGTTCGAAGGTAAAGGTAAGGGATTCATATTTTCATTTGAAATTCAAATAAAGATACAGGAAAAGGGTTAAATAAAACTATTGATGTGTATAAATGTGACTTCAATACCATCAACAGAGCTCTGTTTCCCACAGGTGTCCATAACCTTGACAGAGTTTCTTTCTTACCCATGGAACCATTGTCCTTTATTTATGCTGAGGAAGTGCTTTTTTATTGAATATCATGACGGAGGCCATTATGCTGGCTTGGTGACTAGATAAACCACAATGTCGTTCACCGGGAAGAAGTGAAAGGTGGGCAGGCCGGCTCGTGATGAGACCTCCTGTTCCAAGGAATTATTGATTTTTTCAATTTTTTATTGGACCATTTCCCTGGTTTGGTGGGCATAATGGGAATGCCACTTCACTGCCTTCCCTATGATCACAGTAGGTTGGCTCTTGGTCAGACCCCCTATCCTCCATCTGCAAAATCATTATTAAGAATACATAAATATTTTTTCTTTCTTCTTTTTTCTCACACAACACTTTTCCTCAGTTATTCATAAGGGATGGCTCAACACTCCTTAAGAGTAGGGATGGTGGAAGAAGTCTCAACATCTCAATAGAAAAATCAATATGCCCTTATTCCTATTCCATAGATAAAAATCAAAGAAATCTATAACATATGGGAAAGAACTAATCATGATAAAAATAATAGATCAGATTAATTCAATGGTAATAGAATAGCAAAGTTATGTTATTGATCATGCCCTTGTTCCTTTTTTTCTTATCATTACTAGACAATTTTCTTAAAAAATGACGATTTCTTTTGATTTGTTGATTACAGTAAGCTTTAATTTGTATTATTGTATATAAATGATATATTTTCCTTTAGAAAAATAATCAAAAATTCAAAATGTTGGCTTAAAACAAAAAAAAATCCACTCAAAAAGTGTTGTTCCTTTAAAATGAACAACAAAAACAATCTGCGGAACTGTTGTTCCTTTCAAAAGGAACAGCAAGAAAATACTCTGCGGAAGTGTTGTTCCTATAGAAAGGAACAACAAAAGCACTCTGCGAAACTGCTGTTCCTTTCGAAAGGAACAACAGAAGTGTTGTTCCTTTAGAAAGAAACAACAAAAAAAACAAAATAATAGAATTTTTTTTTTTTTTTCTTTTTTTTTTGAAGAAACTGAATTTCATGAAACAAACGATGAAGAAATAAAGAAGTAATATTAAAAGAATGTTAAAAAACAAATTCCATAAAACAACAATCGAGAAACGGAAAACTACTTTATGTACAAAATTAAAAAAGAAATGATTTATCAAACTGGTGCCAAGGAGGAGTTCTCCCCTTCAGCAAGAATTTCCATGGTAGAATCTTCCCGTAACTATTGGTAAAATGATTCTCGGGTGAGCGGTTTATGATACAATCGTACTCGATGACCATTTACCCTAAAGGAATGTCCAGATCCATCAATGGTAACTAATGTAATAGTGCCATTATCATGCGCTTTTTGTATTTCATAGGGTCCAAGCCATCGTTTCTAGAGTTTTCCTGGGAAATCCTGAAACCTAGAATCATATAGGAGTGCCTAGTCTCCTTCGTGGAAGATCTTTTCTTTGATATGGGTGTCATGCCATTTAGCTCTCTGTTGCTGAATCAATGCTGTGTGATGAAGAGTAGAGAGCCTAATTTCATCTAACTGATTAATTTGCTGCAGTCTTTTAGCCTGGGCTTCATTCAGATTTAGACCCACCTTTTGAGTTGTTCTTAATGTTTGAATTTTGAATTCTATAGGAAATATGGGTTCTTTTCCAAATACCAATTGGTATGGTGAATACCCTATAGTAGGTCTCCATGTTGTTTGATATGCCCACGATGCTTCTGTCAATCTGTAGGCCCAAAGTTGTCTATGAGAGGCAACGATTTTTGTTAATATAGATTCAATTACTTTGTTCGTGCTCTCTACTTGGCCATTGGCCTGTGGGTGATATGGAGTTGTAATATTGTGCTGAATGTGGTAGTTTTGCAA
The DNA here is from genome assembly GCA_034641835.2 of Pinus albicaulis. NCBI lineage: Eukaryota > Viridiplantae > Streptophyta > Pinopsida > Pinales > Pinaceae > Pinus > Pinus albicaulis. The sequence goes on from CM076582.1 coordinate 431,098,699, forward strand.
TGTTTCAGCTAATTTATTACCTACAAACTGTGGTCCTCCATCTATGATTATGTCCCTTGGAAGGTCATAGCGCACAAATATTTGGAAAAGAAACTGTATTACAGAGTCCTCTGTAGCTTTTGAAAGAGCTTCAACTTCAACCCATTTGGTGACATACTCAGTTGCAACTAGGATATATGTTTTTTTGTTTGATGGAGGGCCAACAGGACCAACAAAGTCAAGGGCCCAACGTTCAAATGGTTCGATCACTAGTTGAGGGTTCAGAGGAATTTCATCTAATTGCCTCGGGCGACCTGCCTTTGGCAGCTATCATAGGCCTGCACGAATTTTTTAGCATCTTTAAAGATAGTAGGCCAATAATAGCCTGTTCGTAAAACTTTATGGGCAGTTTTACGATCTGCAAAATGTCCGCCACACTGTCCATCATGGCATGCTTTCAAGATGTCAAATACCTCATCCTCCCTAACACATCTCCTTATTTGCATATCTGCACTTGTATGAAATAGGTAGCCTTCAATCTAGGAGAAGCGGGTACTACGATGTATTATTTGCTTACGTTCATTAAGGGATAGATGTTTAGGTAATTTACCTATTGCCAAATAGTTCACTATATCATCATACCACAGTGTTCTAATAGTAACAGCAAAGAGATGTTCATCTAGAAAGTGGTCTTCAACTTCTTCTATATCTGTTGGCTTTGGCATTCTTGACAGAAAATCAGCTACAGGGTTCTCTTTCCCAGGTCGATCTCTGCTTGTGATATTAAATTCCTGCAGTAAAATCAACCATCTTGTCACTCTTCCATTTGTAACAGGTTTATTTGCTAAAAGTTTGATGGCAGAGTGATCAGTATATAGTACTAAAGGATACCTAGTTATGTAATGTCTAAATTTGTTTATAGCATGAACTATAGCTAAAAAATTTTATTCAGTCACACTATAATTTATTTCAGCAGAGGATAGATTTTTTCTAATATATTAAATTGCATATGGCTTCTTGTCTTCATCCTGCCCAAGTACTGCTCCAATTGCTATGTCTGAGGCATCAGATGAAATTTGGAACGAAAAATTCCAATTTGGGCACCTCCGCACTGGGGCTGTTGAAACAAGATTTTTCAGATCATTAAAGGCATTGTCACCTTTATCTGTCGAAATGAAATAGACATTTCCAGTCAGTGCATATAAAGGTGCAGCTATTCTAGAATAATGTTCCATATATCTTCTATAGTAACCAGAAAATCCAAGAAAGCTACGTACCTCTGTTTGTGTAGTAGGTGTAGGAATTAACAAGATTATTTGAATTTTAGCCGGGTCTACTTGAATTCCAACTGCTGAAATATAATGCCCTAAGATAACTCCTTCGGTTATCATCATAAGACACTTTTTGTTGCTTAAGAAAAGCCTAGTGTCAATACATATTTGCAATACCTTTTCTAGGTTTTCCAATGCAGGCTCAAAGTCATCCCCATAGGGTGTGAAGTCATCCATATATACTTCGAGGCCTTATTTTATTAAGTCTGAAAAATGCTGAGAATTTCCCTTTGGAATGTAGCAGGGGCATTGCATAGGCCAAAAGGTAGGAATCGGTAGGCAAATGTCTCCCATGGACAGGTAAAAGTAGTTTCATCCTGGTCTTCAGGGGCAATCTGGATTTGGTTTTACCCACTAAAGCCATCGAGGAAAGAAAAGAATTTCTTCCCTGCCAATGTCTCTAATACCTGGTCAATGAAAGGAAGGGGAAAGTGGTCTTTCTGTGTTGCCTTATTAAGTTCACGGTAATCTACACATATCCTCCACTTTTCATTCTTTTTTGGTACTACCACTAATGGGGAGACCCACTTGCTATCAGATATTGGGTAGATGAAATTAACATCCAATAGTTTTTGTAGTTTAGCTTTCACAATATCTTTAAGGTGAGGATTTACTCTCCTTTGAGGTTGGTGAATGGGTCTTGCATCTTTTTCAATGTAAATGTGGTGAGTACACAATTGAGGATGAATTCCTTTCATATCGGGGTAATCCCATGCAAAGGTTGCTTTGTATTTTCGTAATAATTGGACCAATTTCTCTTCTTTTTCAGCAATGAGATTTTTATTAATATTTAAAGTTTTTCCTGGCTCAATTTCTACAACCTTTATATTACTCATATAAGTAGTAGGTATTTTTTGATCAGGAATATCTTTGAAAGGATATTCTTCTTCTTTATTATCGAATGCTGCTTTGATCATGTGACATTGCAAATGAGACCTGGTTTGTGATTTATTGATAAAATTGTTAATGATATCATCCTCTATTTCATCTTTAAAATAAAGAGCATTTTCTATAGTTAGAGGTGATCTCCTATTTTCCATAAGATATGATGGAGGTGGTTTTCTTGTTTTTATTATTGATAGACTTGGCTGGGCTGGGGGATATAGGGCTAAATTCTTGACATAATTTCCCCTTGTAATTGTCATGTTGCCTTGTCGGCATCCAATATAAACATCGGCAGTTGCCAACCAAGGTCTACCTAGGATTAACCGGTGTCCCTTTAGTCAATTATTTGGATTCATAACTAGGAATTCAACAAGGTATTCCCAGGAATCTACAGATACCATTACATCTTGTAGTATACCTTCTGGTTTGACTACTAATCGGTCAGCCAATTCCAACAAGGTTGTTGTTTGTTCTAGTGATGTAATGCCAAGTTTTTGATAGGTGGTGGTTGTTAAAATGTTAATTGCTTCTCCCAAATAAACTAAGGCATTTGGAAATGATTACCCATTGATCTGCATTGTCACTATAGGATTTCCCGGGTCTTCATATTTGATGGGTGTTTCCATTCCTGATAATAAGTTAGATAAGGTACCAACTATTTGGACATTAAGATTTTTTTTTGTTCTCCTCTTTGGCTTCTTTATGCATAATTCCTTAATATTTTTTGCATATATAGGAATATCTTGAATAGCTTGGAGGAGAGGGATTTTTATACACAAATTTTTTAATTCTCCCAAAAGATCAAAATTAGGTTGTTCTAATGGATGAGGTATAATTAATCGTTCTGGGAATGGTGGAGAGGAATTTTTTAATTGTTGTTGACTTCATTGTTGGTTTTGTTGTTGAACTTCCTTCTCACTTTGTACTGTTTGTTCTACAGGTAATGGATCTTCAATGTGGACATCATTGTCTCTCTCTCTTTCCACTATGCGCTCAGACCTTAATTGAAGATCATTACACTCCCTCAGTTTAGTTTCTACTTCTGGGGGTTCCATTATTTGGACAGACTGAAATGGCCTATTTTTTGGGTTTGGGTTGGGTTGGGCTGGGAGTTGTGGTCTTAAATTGGTCTGGGGGTTTGTATAAGGGGCTGGCTGTGTAGGTTGAGAGAGAGGAATTGATCCAGTTGGCTGATTTGTAGGTTTTTTCCAGTTTGACTGCAAGGCCTGACTCTGGGAAGTAGAGGGGGACCATTGTGTAGGCCAGAAAGGTGGGTAGAAAGGAAAGTTAGGCCAATTATTTTGATTTTTTTGATTTGGCCAAGATGTGGGAGGAAATCGCTGTTGTGACTAATTAGGGAAAGGTGGTTGATTCTGCCACATCCCACTATATTGTTGAGCATTATATTGAGGAGGTTGAAAAGAAAATGGATCATTTGGCATACTTGATGGTCTTGGCTGCCATTGTCGACACTGATTAAGAAAACATACCAATTTTGATTCTTCCTCTGCCTCCTTATAAATTTCTTTTAGGCGAGGAAGCGAAGGACATCCCTTTTCAGGGTGATCTTTCGTGCAAATGGTGCAGAATTTAATCACATCCAATAGGCATTCTTTGTGGCTGTGCTTCTTTCTACATCTGGGACAGAATATTGCCAAGTTCTGCTCTGCTTCTGCCTATTTTTGTTTGGCTTGCATAATATCGAACTGCGTTGTTAGAGTCCCAAGTATGTTTGTCTTAAAGTCTTCTATCAGATTTCCAATCTTTGCACTAGTCACACCTTCATTAGAGGTCTTATTTTCCCTTGTAATTATATCACGTTCTGCTGATTTCAACCTTTTATTTCCCCTCAAACTCCTGATACACAAATCAATGATGTTAGGATAACTTTCCTGATATATATCACCTTTTCCCATAATATTCAATGTTTCAACCCATTGATCTTTCATTCCCCTAATTAATGTGGTTTTCAAAACATTATCAGGTAAGGGTAAATATGCATAAGGGGATCTTTGAAGATTGTATTGGAACCGTTCCACATACTCTTCCAAGGTCCCATTTGGTTTTGCTGTCATTTGGAATATCTCATCTTTTCATTCCTGAGACTTGCAATAATCTTGATACTTCTTTAAAAATGCAGTCTTCATATGATCCCAATCAGTTATGACACCCCCACCAAATCCCATAAACCATCATAAGGCTTCCCCTTTTAATGTAGAAGGGAATAGTTTTAGTTTTTGGGCATCAGTGGTGTAATCGCATCCTCTGGACAGCACATCAAATTCAAACAAAAACGCATCTGTGTCCTCTAATGTTAAGCCATGAAATGTAGGAATATGTTGAAGAGGAATAGCTTTCATGGGTGCATTGACTGCAGTATCTACTATAGGATATTGCAGTGTAGAGGTTTGCTGGGGTGCCTTTTGATTCTGATTTTGGTTTTGAGCCATTTGATCAAAGATATGCCAATATCCCTCTGGGATTTCCAAGGAATTTCTAGGTTGAAGAGCAGGGACAGGAATGGATTTGATAGTGCTTCCCTTGTCTGGGATAATAAGTATTTCCTGATGACCTACTATTTGAGGTGATTCAGGACCTTGGTTCTGAATAAGTTGAACAAAACTTCCCTTATCTGGGTTGCTTATTGTTTGGGCAGTTTCAATAGGAGATTTCAAGTTTGTGGTTTCTCCTGTTTCCCCTTCTCCTTCTCGGAGATTGCTAGCATTCCCTTCTTGAAGGAAACTTATGCAAGGATTCTCAATTTCTTGGGAATATTTCTCAATTCCCTCTGTTTGACTGTGTATCTCAGCAAAGGCTTCAGATGGTGACTCTGTAGCCTAAAGGGAACTAGTAAGCTATCTAGAAGTAGTTATTTTAAATCCTACTGATGGCTGAGATTCATTTCTTTTAAGGATTTTGTCAATAAATTTTATGTGCCCAAGGGTCATCGATCCCTTAGGTTTTTCAGTCTTAGGAGGAATTTTTTTTTTCTTAGTTGATTTATTCATTCAAAGAAACAAACCTTCATTCCTACGTAAAGAAAAAAGCTTACCTACTTCTGCTATGAAGCAGGCTATGAGAAAGTGTGTTTCTTGCCCAGTGCGTAGGTTCTTACCTTCCGTCTTTAATACCCAATTCTCCGTAAGCAGAAGAAAATCAGCTGTGCATTACTCCTTTAAAATGGCATACACTCTCCCTAGAAATGGCGCCAAAATGTTGGGTCATAAAAAGGTATCTTTTGAACACCTAATTAGCCTACATTAATCATCAATCTGAGAGCGCCTTTTTATTTCAAGAGTGTACTCTGTCTGAGGCTGCAATTGTCTAAGAGCAATGCTGGGAATATGTAGTACAAAATAAAAAATGCAAAAGTAACAAATGCTTGGAAAGAAACCTAATTACAGTGACATGAATGAAAAGATTAAACTACTTCAATCTTGCAGAACATCGATCAGGGATGCAGTAGCAGTAACTATTTCCCTTAGAAATCAATGCAAGATGACCAATATGGGGACTTGGAAGCAAAATCCTCTATCCTCTACAGTTGGAGATCTTAAAGCAATTGAAATGAAAGCAGATTCAATGAAAGAAACTTAAAAGAAACGAAATATGAAAAGGAACAGCAGCATGTAACTACAACTCATATGTTTGCTAATCAAAGAATATAAATAAGTAATGAATAGAAATGGAAAAACAACGTGAAATGAATAACAATTGCAATTCTAACATATTCAAGCCACTAGATTTTTATGCTTCAATTCTGTCGACAGCTTCTTACCATGCAACAATCAATTATAACAGATTATAAACTAATGGAACAGCAACTCAAATCAGATACAGAACATCAGAGCTTTATAATAACAACAAGATAATCGAACAACGAACGTGCTTCTTGTAAAGAATGAAATAGCAATGACTATGTATTTGATTCAACAACATTAAAACAATTCTGTAATTAAAAAAAACATTAAACACAATCCACATGACAGTAAACAAGGATTAAAATACAATCAGTGAAGTGATTCCACCAGAACCGGGCCCTTAGCGCCAGTGAAATACTGTTGGGCTAATTCACAACTATAGAAGGTAGATGAAACACGTGTCTTATATTAAACCAACATAACGTTTTACAGAGAAGTTTCTCTCAAAACAGAGAATTAATAAAACATTACATTACAGAGAAAACGTAAAGTCTTTCTACCAATTCCTAACTTCAACAACAATATTCGTCTCTTTGTCACTAAAGGACATGGATTTATATATCAAATCTCGACGAACCAATCAAGGAATAAGATGAGTTTGAACAATGATCCCTCAGGCTTGAAAGATCCAGAGGGATTCGCTCCTCTGTGTTTAGTCATCATTGTATTTACTCTGACTAAGGCCGAGCTGTCCCCTGCCTTTTCTGGGCTATTCATTCAGATCTCCTTGCCTTGGGATGGATATGGTTCAACGCTAATGGAGCAGTAGTTAGATTATTCTCAACCCCTCCTTTGGTACAGTTGTTCACCTCTTCGAATTCCTGTTTGTCAATCAAAAAGTAACCTTTAGTCATATTTTCGTACTAAACATAAAATTTTCCAATTCTATTGTAATTCTTATGATAAATTACCTTTCCAAGGAAAACAGGAGTATATTTATGGTAAAAGAATGTGTAAATTCATAGTAATTTCATACCTCTTTCACTGCCCAATAGCTATAAACTCAAGGAAAGGGTGGATGAATGGGAAGATATGATAGTAAAGCCCTGAATCTATGACCCTAAACAAGTCCTCACTCTATCATTTATAACCCAGAGGATCAGACCTCATCTTAGCTACATTTAAAGGGTAAATGGTATCACAGAACTAGGCTTGAGAGTCCATTAGTGGCACAGGGTCAGGGACAGCTCTGGCTTCTGGGGCCTACGGGGTTTCGGGAGCAGTTTTCTTTATTTTCTCCATCATAAATTTGATGAAAAGTAAAGGAAAATAGAGAGGGGCTTGACCAAATATCTGAGGTGACGACGAGAGCGACATGAGGAGGGAATTTCACAACTATGGATTTTTACCTGGGTGCTCAACTTGGTAAAAACAAATTGTGACTGGTGAGAAACAACGGTCGGCCATGAAAATCGGTATTAGCACAGTTTCTTGCTAAGTCATGAGTCCATTCCATAGTTTTATTTTAGGATTAAAATTCAAAAAAATTGAAAGTCTGAACTTTATTATTTCAGTCACTTATCACAATCACAAATCGCATCGCAGTCACTTATCGTAGATCGCAGCGCAACCTCGTTATAAATAATTCTAGGTTGTCTGCTCCGTCCTGCGATTACGATACCCCGATGCAATATATCACATTGTAATTATTCCACTTTTTTACCACTTTATTTTTCCCACTCCTAAGAAACCCCTGATGCAATTGGTAGGACCTGTTATCACTCCACGAGATTCCCAAGGCTGAGGAAGGAATCCCAATAGAGGTAACCACAAACCAAGCTTTTGACTTGATAGCTAACCCTATCAAGCCAGAGAGGTCTCTCTCCAAAAGGGTCACAGCTAGGAGGGCTGGAGCAATTAGGATTTTAAGCTAGATAATGAGTGCAAGGGTTCTTTAAAATTTATTTGGTTTGGTAGATCAGCAGATAATGAAAACAAGTCAAGGAAAACTAGGTCAGGGCTAAAGAGTGATGGTTACAGAAACGAATGGAGGAAGGTAGCTATAATATCAATCACTTTAAGGAAGTGGTTGTGGAATGGTTATGAAACTGGAAGAAGGCTGAGGGAAGCATAAGAGATTTATTTCTCTCAGATCGAAGATATGAAACAAAATATGATCAGTTACCCAAAACAAAGCATGGCTAGCATGTATTCTGAATTTCACACTTATAAAGTATCATAATATAGACATGAAAGTGAAGATGAACAATACATTCAAACATATGTAATTGAAGAAGAAATAATGAAAGACATTCAATACCATTGGTATCCCATAAATATAACTGCAACTCCTCCTATATTAATGGAAAAAACTGAGTACAAAGTATCCCTGATCAACTAAACAAAATGAACTGATTCCAATTTCCAACTTCCAACACTATTACAATGAATTTCTACAATTTATATACCAATTTACAAAATCCGAGGCAAATCTCAGATCTAGAATTATTTCAAACAACAAATATTTTTTCCTAACCTCTAGTAACATAAAACTATTTATTTGTTTAAAATACATTGAAATTGATTTCCCAGGTCTTTGAATTCATGATCTGGAAGAATTTGGAGAAACCTCCCTTGTAGATATGCACCTTGAGAATAGGGATAACTGTTTTATTATGCTGACTGTTGAATTGAATTGAACCGTTTTTCTTTTGTGCTGTGCTGTTGCTGATCTATTGTTGTAGTGGATCGGTTTAGGATGTGGACCTTATTTCGCTGATATAATGGCAGATGAGCTCAGAGCTATGCAGGTAGATATGCTATGAAAATAGAGTGTTGAACGCCTTTGCTGCCTCAACTCGACCTTTTTTTTGTTTTATTACCCGAAATCCTCTTGCTGTGTTAAAACCTTTTTTATGAACAAAAGAGAATGAAAAAACAAAAATATCGGACCTGAAATCTTTCAAATTTCAATTCTGAAGTGCATCGCATCTACGCACTTCACAACCTTTACATTTTAAGTTATAAATAATTCGATCGGCAGTGCAATGCGAAGGGGGGGTGATGTGGAGGGTCGGTGGGACCAGACCGCAGTGCATATCGCAACTCTTAGCCTTTAGTTATAAGCACAGAGGATATAAAATTTAAACAATGTGAAGTGCAGCGTGCAGGGAAGGAGATGAGTGATGTGGAAGGGAAGAATTGGGACAAGACTGAGAGAAAAATTGGGTTGTTTTAAATTGATTTGGTTGGGTAGATAAGCAGATAACAAAAATAGTTCAAGGAAAACTAGTTCAAGGCTAAGAGTGAGGGTTGCAGGAATGAATGGGACAAGGTAGGAATAATATCAACAAATTTAAGGAAATGGTTGTGGAATGGTTTTGAAATTGTAAGAAGGCTGAGGGAAGCATAAGAGATGTATTTCTCAGGGACTGAAGATATGAAACAAAATATTACCAGTTACCCAAAACAGAGCATGGCTAGCATGTATTTTGAATTTCACACTTATAAAAGATCATAATATATACATGAAAGTGAAGATGAACAATACATTCAAACATATGTAACTGAAGAAGAAAGAATGAAAGACATTCAACACCACAGGTATCCCATAAATATAACTACAACTCCTCTTATATTAATGGCCAAAGCTTAGTACAAAGTATCCTTAATCAACTAAACAAAATGAGTTGATTCCATTTTCCAACTTCCAACACCAATATATTGAATTTCTACAATTTATAGACCAATTTACAAAATCTAAGGAAAGTCTCACACCCATAATTATTTCGAACAACAAAGATTTTTTCCTATCCTATAGAAACATAAAACTATTTATTTGTTTAAAATACATTGAACTTGCTTGCCGAGGTCTTCGAATTCATGATCTGGAAGAATTTTGAGAATCGTCCCTTGTGGATCTGCACCTTGAGAACATGGATAAATATTTTATTATGATGACCATTGAGCTAAATCGACCATTTTTTTTGTGTTGCGTTGTTGTTGATCTAATGATGTAGTGGAGTAGTTTAGGATGTGGACCTTCTTTCACTCATATGCTGGCAAATGAGCTAAGAGCTATGCTGGCATATATGCTGGAGAACAGAGTGTTGAATGCCTTTTATGCCTCGACTCGACCTTTCTGTTGTTTTATTACGTGAAATCCTCTTGCTATGTTAAAACCTTTTTATGAACAAAACAAAGTGAAAAACAAAAATAATGGACCTCAAATATTTCAAATTCAATTATGAAGCACATCGCATCCGCGCACTTCGCAACCTTTACATTTTAAGTTATAAATAATGTGATTGGAGGTGCGATGCGAAGCGGGGGTGACATGGAGGGTCGATGATGTGGAGGATCGATGGGACCGAATCACAGTGCATATTGCAACTCTTAGTAATTAGTCATAAGCACGGAGGATATAAAATTTAAACACTGCGAAGTGCGATGTGTGGGGGAGGATATGAGTGACATGGCAGGGAAGAAGTGGGACCGGACCATAGCACATATCGCAACACTTAGAATTAAGTTATAAGCATAGGCAATGTAAAATTTAAGCACTGCGAAGTGAAACACACTGGGGAGGATATGAGTGAGGTGGCAGGGAAGAAATGGGATTGTGACCGCAGTGCATATTACAGCGTTTAGCTTTTGGTTATAAGCTACGTGAGTTAACTTTTAAAATTTGTGATGTGCGGGGAGAGGGACCCACAGGAAATGTGGTGGAGTTTTATGAATTGGTGAAAAGTTTTCAAGTGCTAAGTGTATTATGAAGTTTATGTGGCGTACCAATGTATTGTGACAATTATGAAATGGGGGAGGAGCTGCGGAGGTGGGTTCGACTTACCGCATCGCAAATTAAAATAAATAGACTGCAGGTGTTCACAAGGTAAGTTAAAGTATATGTGATGCAATATCTCAAACTTAGTAATCACATTATTTAGAGTTTAGGTTGAATGAAAAACACGTAAAAAGTCCGAAATGCGATGAGGGGTCCCACTTCAATTACGATCGGAAAATGGGAAGTGGACCAAGGGAAAAGGGATGAAAAGGTAAAGTTTTGATGTTTTTCAAAGAAAAATGAAATGAAAAATAAAGTGTGGCAGGGATTGGGTCCCACTTCACATTGCATCAACGATTTATTTTTGGCATTGGATTGTTGTAACAAAACTTTGCAATGGCGATATGCACTGAGGCACAAGGGGTCCCACCAATGTTTTGGGCGACTCTTGTTATATATATATAATATGTGATATATATAATGATAATTTTATATAACACGACTGTTTGATGGGTGGCAAAGAATATAACATAAAGTCTGAAACTTCATAATAAATGGGTTTATAAATTAATAAGCCCCGAAAGGTTATATATGTAGGTTTTGGGGGTTTGAAAGGGATTTTAAATGGGATTCAAAGCGCTAAACTATGGGTTTTAAACTTAGTTTAGGCTATATAGTAAATGAAGTTTGGGTTTTATAATAACTTGGATAATTTAGCAAGTGAGATGAAATGTTTGGATATTGGGGAAAAAGGTGAAAATAGTAAAAAATGAAGCGAGGTCAATGATAATGATGGAGAAGAGGTGAAAACATAGCAAAATAAGGTGGGGTGGGTGGGATGCAAATACCAGTGCTAACAGGACTTGCCTACTGCCACATTATATCGCACTATTGTATTACTTTGTGGACCCACCTTATCTTATTTTAGAATCGCTATTTTGCAACTCCTTTGTTACCATCTTCTACCACTTCCAAAAAACCCCCGATTGTGATAACACTAGACCCATTTCCCTCCCACATCAGTTTTCTTATTGCATATCGCAATATTATTGATAAACATCCATGTTACCCCCTTCGACTGCGAAATGCGATAATCATCTGATTGCGATATGTGATAAGCTCTTATCCTCAATTTGTGTTAACCCCTCCCTCTTGTGATTGTGATATATCACATTGCAATTCCTCCTCGATAATGTATTCACTCCGCTCCAATCTATGATTGCTGTCGAAATTTCTAGAAACATACTTTGTTCTTTTTTAGATAAATCAAAAAAGCGCATCCATTTTA
>CM076582.1:431115605-431255605 GCA_034641835.2 Pinus albicaulis
GTCAACACCAGGAGACGACGAAGAGGGGGTTTGATTCATGCATGGGAGTGTTGAAATGTTAATTTCAACTGTCCATGTGCAGAGCTGCTTTACATTTTATTTCTCCAGGTTTATGTACTCAGAGCCGCTTTTTGTAATTGTTTAAAAGCTTGCACATAGGGCCGCATTTTAATTTTGTGAATAGACAGTTCGTTTTTTTTACTGTAGTACTCTATATTTCAAAACATAGTGTTAAAACAAAAACAGAGCATTTAGTTTTTTAAACAGCGCGGGCATTTTTTTTATTTAAGTGAAGAACCAGTGGTCCCCACAAAGATAAAGTGTCTTGTTGATGTTGGAGGTTGCGATGTGATCGCAATCGCAATCGCATGTTACATTATATAACAATTACCCTCCGCCTTATGCCAAGGACTGGGGGTGGTGTGGTCCCACAAGACCACATGACATTACAATAATCCATCACAAGTTTGAATCACATCGGGAGCGTTTATGACCCGATTGAATTATATGAATTCGGGACCCGATGAGATATTATGAACCCGTTTTAAAACTCATCGCGAGTCCAATTAACAATCGGCATCGGAAATTTTGTTTGGCCCATTTGTTTTTTATATGAACTGGACCCGATCCTTTTTATAAGGTGGATTTAATATGTTGATTTCGTGTTACCATAGCTGCTTGCGTCAGCAGCCTTTTGGAGGACACGATGAGGATTTATGCACTGGATTGTATAACCCATCGCGGGCACAAAACATTACGTCAGCATCCCAAGGTTTGTAACGCGAAATGCATTCATGAAATTTGGTTGAATGGACTTTGAAGTCCGGAGGTTATTGCGCGACGGAGGTTGAAGTTTTATAGAGGTTTTTGATTAATGTTTTGTTTTATTATCGCGCAAGGTTTTAAACCTTTGCAATGTTATGTTTTTAATATAACATATATGCGCTATTGTATTGGTGGGCTCAAAAGGGAATTATATGTTAGAAATTCCTTTAGTTTTAGTTTAGTTTTATTATATATAGTTTTGATGTTTTGTTTTAATATATGTGTGGCATATAAAAGTGAAAAATCCCATGAGGCATTGTATGTTATGTTTTATTTTGAAAGAACAACAGAGTGCATTTTGTATACACAGCAGTGTATTTTCAAAGAGACAGAGAGTATTTTAAACACATAGCAGTGCGTTGTTTTGCACAGACAGAGTGCATTTTTGTAACAGTAAAAGAACATAATATTTTGGTGAGACAGAGAAGTCTCTTTGGCACTACGTCTTGAAGCAGTCCAAAATTTTGTAAAAGTTTTTTTTGAAGTAAATGAAATAGTTTTTCAAGTGAAAAACTCTGTCTCGAGTGAAGAATTTTTTTTTCATTCTTTGTGTTAGAGAGGAGAGTATTACTCTCTCCATATTGTTCTGGAATTCTCAGAAATTCCAACATGGTATCAGAGCTAGTCTAGGCTCTTTGAAGGTGTCAAAGAAGTTGAAGGAAGGAGTTCTTGTTGTAGCAGCTTCTCCAACTGAGTGAATGTGATTGTCACTACCATAGAAGAGACCAAGGATGTCACAAAATTTTCAGTTGATGAGCTACATGTATCATTGATGACACAGGAGCAGAGATTGGGTAGAAATGAAAAATCATCTCTATAGCATGCCTTTAAGACCCAGATGTACTTTGGAAGAGGAAGAGGGCAAGGCAGAGGAAATAAGAGAGGAAGAGGCAGAAGCCAAAACAGAGGTGGAAGAAACAGTCTAGCAAATTCTCAAGGAAGGGGTAGCAATCCAAATCAGCATCAAGGGCAAGGCAGTAGCCAGCAAAGTGGTTAGCAACATGCTCAAGGACAAAGGTATGATAAATCCAATGTCCAATGTCACTATTGTGAAAAATATGGACATTATGCAAATGAATGTAGAAAGAAGCAGCATGATATGGGTAATATAATAAATGAAAATTTTACTAGAGAAAATATCAGCCAAGATAAATTGTTTTTAGCTTGTAATATGGCTGAGGAAAAGAGTGAAGATTTATGGTTTCTAGACTCCAGTTGTAGTAACCATATGACAGGAAAAATAGCGATGTTTTCTATGTTAGATGAGAGTGTGAAGTCACAAGTCACATTAGGGACAGATAGTAAAGTTTTTGTTATGGGAAAAAGAGATGTAAATGTCTTAACAAGAAAAGGAGAAAATAAATCCATAGCAAATGTCTATTATGCTCCCGGAATGAAATTTAACCTTTTAAGTATTGGACAGCTTGTTCAAAAGGGGTAAAATGTTTTCTTTGAGGATGGTGTTTGTACCATCATGGATAAACCACCTAGCAAACAATGTATTGCTAAAGTGAAGATGACAAGGAACAGGATGTTCCCTCTCAAGATGAAAGAAGATTTGAAAAATGGAGAAGAGATACCAGCAATGACACAAGAGGCTTTCCAAAGCGAACCAAAAGATGACAATTGGTTGTGGCACTTGAGATTTGGACATCTCAACTTTGGAGGTCTTAACTTGTTTAATAGAAAAGGAATGGTAAGAGGTTTTCCATTGATTGAGAAACCACACAGCCTTTGTGAAGGTTGTATCTTAGGGAAACAACACAGAGAAATTTTTCCTTCTAGGAAAGGCATAAGAGAAAAATCACCCTTAGATATTTTCCACTCAGATTTATGTGGACCGATGCAAACTCCATCACTTGCTAGCAGCCACTATATGCTAACATTTATTAATGATTTTACTAGAAAAACATGGGTTTAATTTTTGAAAAACAAAAGCTAAGTGTTTGAAAGATTCTGCAATTTCAAAGCACTTGTTGAGAACCAAAGTGGGCTGCATATCAAAGTCCTAAGGACTGATAGAGGAAGCGAGTATATCTCTAAATATTTTCTACGATTTTTGTAGAGAAAATGGGATTCATAAGTAGTTTACAACTAGATATACTCCGTAGAAAAATGGAGTTGTTGAAAGGAAGAATAGAACAATAATGGATATGGTAAGGATTATGTTAAAGGCAAAGCATTTTCCGAATGATTATTGGGTTGAGGCTATACATTGTGCAACATACATTTTGAATAGGTTCCCTACTAAAGCAATTATGAACAAAGTGCCAGAAGAGGCATGGAGTGGCACATAGCAAGGTGTAACACACATGAAAGTTTTTGGATGTGTGGCTTATGCACACATTCTAGATAAGCTAAGGAAGAAGTTGGAAAAAAAGGGGGAGAAATGTATTTTCATTGGATACAGTGAGGAATCCAAAGCTTACAAGTTGTATAACCCATCCACCAAGAAGTTTATTGTGAGCAGATATGTTCAGTTCATTGAGGAGGAAGCTTGGGATGGAAGCATAGAGAAAATAGTGAATGTTAAACATTTTTATCTCAGCATCCCCCAACAGCAGCACTAACACAAGGGAAGCAAGAGACACCCTTGAGTAGAAATGAAAGTGCTACTCCAAGCACACCACAAGGAGGAAATTCAAGTGCTTCTTCAAGCATTTGTACACCTAATGAAAAAGGTAAGAATTTCATAAATTTGAATGACATTTATAAACAAGAGGCAACAAATGAAGGTATGAACTCTTTTTTTGCTTTATATTGTCATGTTGATGATCCTATCCACTTTGAAGAAGCTATTAAAGATAGGAAATGGATAGAAGCTATGTATGAGGAGATTAATGCCATAGAAAGAAACAAGACATGGAATTTGGTTGAACTCCCAAAAGGTAAAGATGTCATTGGAGTTAAATGGGTCTACAAGACCAAGAGTAATGTTGAAGGAAAAATAGAAAGACACAAGGCAATACTTGTTGTCAAAAGGTATAAGCAGAAGCATGGGATAGACCTTAAGGAAACTTTCACACCGGTTTCTAGAATGGAAACCGTGAGAGCAGTGTTGTCCATAGCAGCACAAAACAAGTGGAAAGTTTACCAAATGGATGTGAAGTCAACATTCCTAAATGGAGTGTTAATGGAAGAGTTTTACATTGAACAACCTCTAGGCTACGAAAAGAAGGCCAATATCACAAAGTGTGCAAGTTGAAGAAAGCTCTTTATGGGCTAAAGCAAGCACCAAGAGTATGGTACAGTAGGATAGATTCATATCTACTGGAAAATGGATTTGAAAAGTGTGAGGGAGAAACCACCCTCTACATCAAAGAAAATGATGGTAAATGCTGATTGTGGTTTTATATGTTGATGATGTTATTTTCACAGGTAATGATGATTACCTTATTGAAAATTTTAAAACAGTCATGAAAGAAGATTTGAAATGACTGACATGGGTTTGTTGAGATACTTCTTAGGAATATAAGTAGAACAAGATGAAAATGGGATTTTTATCTCACAGGAAAAATATGTTAATGAAGTGTTGGAAAGATTTAATATGTAGGAGAGCAAAGCATTAATCACTCCCACATTATGGGATTAAAACTCAGCAGAGAGGACAGCAACAAGGATTTTGCTCCTAGTTTGTACAAGAGCATAGTTGGCAGTCTCATGTATTTGACTACAACTAGGCCCGATATAATGCATGTTGTTAGTTTGATTTACAGAATCATAGAGAGGCCAAAGGAGGCACATTGGCAGAAAACGAAGAGAATTTTGAGGTATGTTAAAGGAACCAAAAGGTATGGCATTTTATATACTACTTCAGAATGTTGAGATTTAATTGGATACACTAACAGTGGTTCGGCTGGAAGTGTAGATGATCGGAAAAGCAATTCTGGTTATGATTTTCACATGGGTTCAAGAGCCATTTCATGCACTTCTAAAAAGCAGCCTATTGTAGCGTTGTCTACAACAGAGGCAGAATATGTGGCAGCTACAGTAGCAGCATGTCAAGAAATTTGGATGAGGATGTTGAAAAGTTTGTGCCAAGAGCAAGCAAAATGAACTGTGATTTTTTGTGACAATATCTCAACTATTGCATTATCTAGGAATTTTGTGTTTCACAAGAGAACGAAACACATTGACAGAAAGTTTCATTACATTAGTGAATTGGTAAACAATGGAGAAATTGTTTTGGAACATTACAGAACTCAGTAGCAGTTTGCAGACATTCTGACAAAGCCATTGGGGCAGAAGAGTTTTGATTTTTTAAGAAAATGCCTGGGTATGACTGATAACCCAGCAGTTGAAAGTAAGGGGGAGTGTTGAAATTTTACTTTCAACTATCCCTGTGCAGAGCTTCTTTCCATTTTATTTCTCCAGTTTTATGTACTCAGAGCCACTTGCTGTAATTGTTTAAAAGCCTGCACATAGGGCCGCCTTCTAATTTTGTGAATAGACAGTTCTTTTTTTTTACTGCAGTACTTTGTATTTCAAAACAGAGTGTTAAAACAAAAACAGAGCATTTTTTTTTTGAAACAACGTGGGCCCTTTTTTATTTAAGTGAAGAACCAGTGGTCCCCACAACGATAAAGTGTCTTGTTGATGTTGGAGGTTGCAATGCGATCGCAATCACAATCGCATGTTACATTATATAAAAATCGCCCTCCACCTTATGCCAAGAACCGCATGTGGTGTGGTCCCACAAGACCACACAGAATTACAATAATTGATAGCAAGTTTGAATCGCATCAGGAGTGTTTTGTTTTATGGCCCGATTGAATTATATAAAGTCTGGACCCGATGAGATTTTATGAACTCGTTTTAAAACTCATCGCGGGTCCGATTAACAATCAGCATCGGAAATTTTGTTTGGTCCATTTGTTTTTGATATGAACAGGACCTGATCCTTTTTATAAAGTGGATTTAATATGTTGATTTCGCATTACAATAGCTGCTTGCATTAGCAGCCTTCTGGCATACGCGATGAGGATTTATGCACTGGATTGTATAATCCACCGCGTGCACAAAACATTACGTCAACATCCCAAGGTTTGTAACGTGAAACATATTCATGAAATTTGGTTGAATGGACTTTGAAGTCTAGAGGTTATCCTGCGACGGAGGTTGAATTTTTACAAAGGTTTTTTATTAATGTTTTGTTTTATTATTGTGCAAGGTTTTAAACCTTTGCAATGTTATGTTTTTAATATAACATATGCGCGCTATTTTATTGGTGGGATCGAAAGGGTGTTATATGTTTTAAAGTCCTTTAGTTTTAGTTTAGTTTTATTATATATAGTTTTGATGTTTTGTTTTAATATATGCACGACATATAAAAGTGAAAAAGCTCGTGAGGCATTGTATGTTATGGTTTATTTTGAAAGCACAACAGAGTGCATTTTGTATACACATCAGTGTATTTTCAAAGAGACAGAGAGTATTTTAAACACACAGCAGTGTTTTTTTTTGCACAGACAGAGTGCATTTTTGTAATAGTGAAAGAACAGAATATTTTGGTGAGACAAAGAAGTCTCTTTGGCACTGCGTCTTGAAGCAGTCCATAATTTTGTAAGAGTTTTTTTTTTAAGTAAATGAAATAGTTTTTCAAGTGAAAAACTCTGTCTCTAGTGAAGAATTTTTTTTTCATTCTCTGTGTTAAAGAGGAGAGTATTACTCTCTCCATACTGTTCTAGAATTCTTAGAAATTTCAACAGGGAGACCCGGGAGTGCCGATGTCTTCGTGGGTTTAGAAATTAGCCAATTTAAGTGTAATTAACATTTGTGAAAGATTGGGTTAATCGGGTAAATTAAAAAATAATTGAATTACAAAAAAAAAAAAAACACAAAGCTGGTAGTCTCATAAATATCATTCATTTACAGTAATTACAATCATTTAGTGTAGTTACAATCTGACGTGGGAGAGCGGACTAGAATGGACTCGCGTGGCTTCTATTATATTTTTATATTCCTAAATTATATTTATTCTTTACTAATATGTATCATATTTTATTTAAGTTGAAGTGGAATCACTATCACAATCATCAGAATGTCTGGTTTTTCTTTTAATTAAATGGTTCTTAAATTATATTTATTCTTTAATAATATATAATTTATTTTATTTTAGTTGAAGTGGAAATGTCAAGTTTCTTTTCCAATTAAATATTTTTTCTAAAGAAATATAGAGAATTGTAGATGATATAATAATTATGATAAATGTTTATTAAAATAAAATTTGATTGAAAATTCAAATAGGTATTTTGAAATTTTTAAATTTTAATATAAAGTAAGAGGTTAAGAAAATTCAAATTATTGTCAATAATTTGAAATTACATTTTAATAGGAGTATATAAACAACATTTCCAACTAAAAACTGATTTTTTCTATTTTCAACTTATTCAAAATCATATAAATCATTTCATTTGACTTTCTAAAATAATTCAACTTCATAATTTTAATTTTTTACACCGTAAAGCGTTATTATTTGAAAACAACTTTCCTACCTGCCCATTTATACTATTTTTGACCGTGAGATGTCTTATTAGAAGATTGATGAAATCTGAGCCATAGATATAAAACAGTTAAAAAAAAAAAACATAACCAAAAACCTTAATATGAAATTTCCAACATTAATCAACTACAGTCCTCTTCCCTAGGTAGTAGCTAAATTTTCTGCAGAGAAGGGGCAGTTAGAAGAATGAGGCAAGAGAGCTGCAGCCCCAGCTGGAAAGAGTAGTAAAATTGGTAGTTATTAGTTTTTTCTGGTAGTTTTCAGATTTTGTTTTAAATGTCTCTCTTTTATTCATTCTTTATCTATCTCATCTGCTATTGTCTATTCCAGTGAAGAACTGAAGAAACTTGCTGCGTCTGAGTGCTACTCACTGCTGAGGACTTCCACTGACTAAAGTGCCATATATCTTCTACTTCTTCTGTTCCAGTGAAAAAATGAAGAAATTTGTTGTATCTGAATGTTACTAACTGCTGAGGACTTCCATTTACTGAAGTGCCATATCTCTTCTACTGCGTGTGTTCCAGTGAAGTACGGAAGAAATTTGTTGCCTGTGAGTGCTACTGACTGCTATTATGTATGGCATTCATAACCTATTGATGTAATCTGATCTGTCGATACATAAGTTTTTGGTTGTTCATTCATTTTGAAGAACGTTCTGCTGCTCTCGTTATACTCTTTGTGTCTCTTTTGTAGGTGAAAATTGAAATATGATGCATAAGGCTGCCATTGTAAACTTGTTGGTGTATTTTTTATTCAGATCTGTCTCTGTTATTATTCTAGAAGTGCGTAAGTTGTAAAATGTTGACATATTAATCAGTTTCATCTTTTTAGTAAGGTTTTTCTAATTCCTTTCTTAATGTTGTCTATTACGCTCAACCCTTTCTGTAATCCTGTTGCCACAACTAAATCACCTACAGGATAAGGTTGTTGCCATAAATTTGGGTGTCAAAATTAGAGGTGGGGGTTGTCTCCTCCACATTTGGGTATGCATACCTAAGATGGGGATTTCCCTATGGTGTGCATCCCCTTGCAACACTGATTATGTAATCCCCTTGCTACAAAGATTTTGAAGTTCTGAATATGCAAGAGAAAGTCAGAAACATTTTTACCTGACTTGCTCCAAATCCATTTTTTAAGTGTGCTGGGGATTACACAGATGATTTCCTCAGTTTAGTGATGTTCGTTTAAGTGTTATCTTAAAATCTGCTTTGAAAGGATCAATGGGTTACTTTCATGTATGTGACTTCATTAGCCTTCAAAGCTTCAGAGCTACGGTTTCACCGAATTTCTGAGACTTTATTCTCAAGTTGTTCAATGTCTGCTTTAATATCAGGTGAAATCGAGTTGTGGAAGCTGAGAGTAGTCTAACGGGCTGCGGTCTTTGTTCTAGTTCGAGGGTGTATTGTTTCGCCAAATTTCTGAGACTTTATTCTCAAATTGTTCAATGTCTGCTTTAATCTTGGGTGAAATCGAGTTGTGGAAGCTGAGAGTAGTCTGACGAGTCATGGTCTTTGTTTTGGTTCGAGGGTGTATGTCTATTCAATTGTTTAGCTACTTGCACAAAAAAGGTATTTTCTATCTGAATCAAATTTATGTAGTTTGAAATCCTATTATGCCTATTATGGTTTTGAATACATGGTTAGAGGCATGGGGGATTACCTTCTCAGGTCCTTTAATAGAGGAATGGGAGCAATACAAACTTCAATTTAATCTTGCAAGTATTATTTTGTCGGGGTAGGAGGATGACTTGACATCAAATGACAGGTATTTGATCGAATATTGTCTCTCAATTACGTTTAATTTTTTAAAGCAGTTCAAAGGACTTCCTTTCTACATCATCTGGTCTATATGGAGGTCAAGGAATGCATTAGAATGCTTAATATTTTTTTTAATGCTTTTATGTTTGTCTATTAACCAAGCCTTTAGAAAACAAAGCCTAATTGTAGGATGGAATTTTTACCAATCCATCGATGTGCATTGCATCTGCATCCGAATGCCATGCTTTTGCAAATGCCTCATTAGCCTTTTGCAGACCTTTTTCTTTCACCACTTTGTGCATTGCAGCTACATTTGAATGCCATGCTTCTACAAATGCATCATCAGCCTCTGTACCCATCAATATCCATGGCTTGTAGACCCTTTTCTTTCACCACTCTAACATAGATATGTTGCATCTGTTCCACCAAATCATAGGTGATGGATCTCTCAGAACTGCTAACCCATCCACCAACACTCCTTACTCTCCCATCTCCCAGACGTGGGGAGGCTTCCTTCAATGCATAATCTAAAGGCTGGGAATAAATATTATGCATTATCAATGGCCTTGCTTCAGGCCTATTCTCTTCGAAAAAAGTTGAATATGAGTGCCATTAATATGTTTCACACACCAAGGAAATATTGACCTTCACCAAAACCCTCTTTTAAGTGTGTTGGGGATTGAACATATGGTTTCCACAGTATGGTGTTGTTCGTTTAGCTTGTATCTTAAAATCTAGGTCGACCTTGGAGATTCTGAGAAATTTCATTTGGTCTGCTTTGAGGTTCTTATAAGTTAGGTAGAAGCTGGACAATGAGATATTAAAAATTATTTTCTATTTCTCTAGGTCCCAATCCACGTTGTCCCCTACTTCTATTGTTGTTGGCTGTTAATAAAATACAAACAAGACTGTGAAACGTTGTCCCCTACTTCTATTGTTGTTGGTTGTTAATAAAATAAAACCAAGACTGTGAAATGGTATGACATTTAATCTCACATTTCCCTAGATCGGGGCTCTGAAGTGCTTTATATGGTTGGTTTTCCATAATAGGATCTTAATGTAGGGTTTTTTTTAATGAAATGGTTACTCTTCAACAACAATCAGCAAAGACAGCCCACAGGTCCTCAGATTTCTAACCAGGTATGTAAACCATGATGGAAAAAATATATCTAATGATTAATCAATACTTTTTGATGACATCATGCTGCCATGTTATCACTTGAGGAGTTTTTCCCATTTCTTGTCCTCCAGCTTATACCACTGAGGTGCCAGGGGACTGTCAGGAGGCACTTCGTAAATATGTTTGTTAATGCTTTTCTATCTATCTAGTTCCCAAATCCGCATTTTTCCCTACTTTTATTGTTGTTGGCTATTAATAAAATACAACCAAGACTGTGAAATGGTATTTTGTAGGTTAGAAAGTGTGATATTGTATCCGGTAGGAGTTGAAAAAAAAAACATCACTGTCAAGTTTTTTTAAATGAAATGGTTACTCTTCAACAACAATCAGCAAAGACAGCCCAAAGGTCCTCATATTCCTAACCAGGTCTGTAAACCATAATGGAAAAAATATATCTAATGATTAATCAATATTTTCTCATGACATCATGCTGCCATGTTATCACCTAAGGATTTTGTCCCATTTCTTGTCCTCTAGCTTATACCACTGAGGTTCCAGGGGACTATTAGGATGCACTTGGGTAGGTATTTGTTGCTTTCAGGGTCCAAGGAGATGTGAACTATGTAGGAATAAGTCAAAAGACACACGACATCTCTTTCTCACCTACCCATTTGTGGCTTCAGTTTCGATTGAGGTTTTTTAGAAGTTAAAGATCAATGCCACTTGTGACAGGTCTTTGATCGAATATTGTCTCTCAATTTGGTTTAATTATTTTGAGTTCAAATGATAGGTCTTTGATCGAATATTGTCTCTCAATATGGTTTAATTATTTTAATAGCTCAAAGGAATGCCTTTCTACATCATCTGGGGTATATGAATTATTCTCACAATCTTCATCCTAGATCGAGCAAGAGCACGAAGAGCAGATTGTGCTACAGGCCCAGGAGTATTAGTTTTATTTCTTCCCGTGGCACGAAGCTTACTGTGCAAAGACGTTATTCCCACAATCTTCATCCCAGATCAAGCAAGAGCATGAAGAGTAGATTGTGCTCCAGGCCCAGGAGTCTTAGTTTTATTCCTTCCCAGACAAAGCAGTTATTCCTAGCTCCTGGGACCAGTAATAGCATATCCAGCTTAAGCACCTCAAATAGACAGTGTTGGCTGCAACTCATAAAAATGATCTAACACTCGGCACACACAACATACCTTGCATCTTTGTGCAACATTTTGTGCAGCAAGCATAGCAGCATAGGGTGAATATTCATCTCTATTAGCTTTAACCTTCACGTCGCCTGTTTGTTCCATGTATAACAATATTTTAGAATTTTCAGTCTCTAACATCTCATGCTCTAACCTATAATCATTTTCACTCTCAAAATTGAAGTTTCTTGGAGACAATAACATGCTTGATTACAAGAACCTTACCAGTAACACGAGTCATTTTTTCCTTCCCATACAAATTAGTCATGTGCAGCATAATAGCTCTAATTGACGGTAGATTCTTTGCCTCCTAGTCCAATACTTGTCATGACTTATAAAAAGCATGGTCTGGATCAATTTTTATTGTCTTGCTTGAAATTTTGTCCCAACCTAGTGAGGATAGGAGGGAGAAGTGAGGAACATGACTTGATTCCCCACAACTTATCTTGTAAAATTGGAAGAATGAACGAGCATCGCTCCGATTGGATTGAATGTACACTTAAGTTGGAACAAGTGCAAGCAGAAATGAAAATAGCTCTGCAACAACTATGTGAGAGAAAATTTTTGAATGCGGAGTCCTTAATGGAGGTCAAGGAATGCATTAGAATGCTTAATATGTTTGTTAATGCTTTTCTATTTTTCTATTAACCCAACCTTTAGAAAACAGATCCTAATTGTAGGATGGAATGTTTACCAATCCATCACTGTGCATTGAAACTGCATCTGAATGTCATGCTTTTGCCCCTAGAAATTCTCAAAAATTTCATTTGGTCCACTTTGAGGTTCTTATAAGTTATGTAGAAGTTGGAGGATGGGATATTAAATATCCAGAATATTTCAACATGGATCTTCATATTAAAAATATGTGTTGTGCATTAAATGTTGAAGACATATGGAAACATGTTAATATATAGAAATACCTTAAAAATGTACAGGATAAAATTTGGATTAATGCAGGGGTTCTAGAAAAGGAGGAGTCAAATCACATATGGATGAGTATGATGAACATAAAACATTGGCTCTTGGGAAATGATGTAGGGCTAGGCCTGCAAATACCCAGAATCTTCATACACTCTGTCCTATTAAACATGTATTGCAATCAATGCCCAATTGTTGATTCCAATCTGGGCAAATTCGTACATTTCCCAAGCCAATTAACATTCAACACATTACTTTTGGATTTAAATCTCAAATAGAAAACTGCTCACTCATTTTCATTTCATTATTTCCCAACCTGCACTCACGGAATTTCAACAAATCTCCATAAACAATGCGCCCATCATATTTATGAAAACACCAATATAACTTACCTGTTCGAATTTTGCAATATATCATCCTCTAGACCGCCTTCAATTTTCTGGACTTCGCCTTTTTGGAATCGACCCTTTGAATTACGCCTCCTCTGCTATTGTAGATTTCTTCCAAGATTTTAATTATAGTCTAACACCATTTCCACACGCATTTTCTCCTCTTTTCTTGTATGGAGATTCACAAAAAAAAATCGATTCAGGCAATCGATTTCTCTTCTCACCACAGAGTCTGCTACTCTTCAACAAAATCTGCCAGCGTGTACAAAGTTAACCAAACAGAAAATTCACTGTAATATGACTTACTCTGCATAAAAAAAACAACCCATCGATTTCAGTGAAACAGTTCATCGAATTTAAATAAAATCTGCGTCAAATTGGCTTATTTTAATGCGAGCGCTCCTAATTACACAACCTACCATCGATCCACCTAACATTGCTCGTAGACATGGAAAAGGATTACCATTCTGTTCCAATTTTCAATAATTATGCAAAGAACGAACCTTCAATTGACTGATTTAAACAATTACTACTTCGATCAGCAGTTCCAATTCTTTCAACGCCATCGATTCTTTATATAATGCAGTTACCATTTAAACGCTGCACTCAAATTTATACTCAGAGGTTTCTTCGTGCTCAGTCAATGCTATTCAACGTTCTCCTTAATCTGAAAACACTCCGTTTCACAATTAAAATACAGTTGTTGGATATAATCTAATGGATTCAACAACATGTCATCTTCTAAGTCGATTTACTTAATCGATTTCCCTCAATATTAACAACTGCAAAGTCAATCCACAGAATAGCATATCCGAACTATGCATTTACAAAACATTCATACCCAATTCAGCGTAATTGACATCGACTATTTAAATCTGCGCCCAATCCATGCTACAGCTCTTCAATTCATTATAACTGAATGCCAGTATTAACAACATCAGACTTATCACATTGGATTTGAAAACGTTGTTTTAATGTTGGGAGACAAAATCGATCTCAATCTAATCTAAGATTCATAAAATATCGCCCTCATGCCTATCAACAAACCAATTCACTATTTCCAGTCTTAACACAAAGAACAAGGTTCGATTGCAATATGCAGCTTCAGCACTTTATAAAACACATGGTAACAACTACAGAATTTAAAACTCTGCTCATCGCAGAGCTATTCATGAAATCGACCTTCGACCAATTTGAAATTCATTATAATGGATATTCAATTTGACATATAAAACAGTCTTCCACCTTGTCATATTACTGTTTATGCTCAATCACCCATGTGCACTCTTATTCCAAATCACAGCATTTAAATACCCAGTTTCTAAATGCACCCATAAACTCTAAAACACACTTATCAAATTAATAACAAAAATACTTACAAATTTTTCTTCTTGGCCAGATATTCAACAGTCGTGGCCCTTATAATTTGCTCAGAGGATTACAGCTTTGGTTGTTCAAGACTACTCTCAATCACTCTCTACTCACACTCACTCACACTCACCCCTCATGCCTTTGAGGCTTGATGAATTTATAAAATTTTGAAAATAATCTAATTTAATGCTTTATCCCTTCAATTCCTCAACAAACCCCTAAATCTCTCAACATCACTAAAATATCTCAACAAATCCTCTTATCTAGAATCTTATCCCTTTATATCTTTAACTAACTAAATTCTTACATATCCTTTTAATAAAAGAATATTTACATAATCATCACTTTCTCCTATTTTATTTAAAATAACAAATTAATTAATAAAATATTAAAAATTGTCACACCCCCTTTCTAACATATTTACAAAAAAAAATGCCCTTGATGCTCCTGCATCAGACTCCCCATGTAAGAAAATTTATGACCACCTGGTGATAAGTCTGGATAATTATTTCCTCCTGGATCCCAAATTTTATTTTGTAATCTTTCCGTGCTTGTCAATTGCTTTACTGTTGTTGTTATCTGCTGTTGTCCTCCAGGTTTCCATATTTTGTGTTGTAGTGCTCCACTTGCTCTGCCTTCCAAGTCTGCTACAGTCTTTCTCTTGTTGTCTCTCCTTTTCTTTCTTGCTGTTGTCTTTCTCTGGGATATTTTTATCATTAACCTCCTTATCAACTCAATTTCTCTATCCAGTATGTCCTCTGTCTGTTGATTGTTTCCATCTCTTGATTGCTAAACTCTCATTCTTGATTGTTCTTCACTTGTTTTGATCACTTCCTTTTCACCCTTACTGCTGTTTTGCACATTTTCTGTTGTTGTTACATTGTCTTTTAGAACAATTTCTTGCCTCTGTTTTTTGCATCTGTCAACTTCTTCTTGATTATTATTTATGACAACTATTTTGTCATCCTTCTTCAACAGTCTCTCCTTAACATCCTTCAGTAGATGTTCTTCCTCTCCTTCTTCCATTTGGCTATCCACTTGTGCCAAATATGTTCCAGCGTCTGCAACAACATCTTCAATTATAAGACAATCATTATAATAAAAAATATAAGGCCTCTGTACCTCTTTTCCCTTTAGCAACACTTCAGTATGTTGCGTTGATTCCTCTTCTTCTGTCAGCATATCAGTATGCTGATCCAAACTCAAAGAATTCTTGAGACTGTCAGCTAGTCTCCTCTTCTCATCAGTTATTTCAATGATGTCTTCCAGCGTTTGTCCACTGTAGTGAACTGATTCTTTCCCAACCTCTTTATCATATTCTGCTTCAAAACTTTCATCTTCTGTAAGGTACTCTTTCACATCTTTGACAACTTCAAAAGACTGCCTATCTTCTTCCAAACCTGCAATCACACACAAATCATTAGTTTTAAAATCACAAGACCTTACGGTCTTATTTGATGCTTCAGTTATCAAGTCTTCGGGCTGCTTTGAATCATTCATATGATTCAACTCTTCTAGCTCTTCATCACTTTCAGAAAGTAATGGTCCACTCTCTGGGTAACATATCGAGACTTCAACATCTTTTTCAGTATCTTCATTTTGTTGTAGCTCAACTCTTTTGAGCTTCTCTATCCTTTGTTTGGCATCAATAACCTATTCAAGTTCCCTTAGTTCCTTTATCAACTGCATATTCACCTGATGATTCCTCTTCTCTTGTAGCCTCTGCCACTTCAGCTTCTTTCTCATGACATAACCATGCTTCTGGTCTACCTCATTTCTTTGCAACATCTCCATTAACACCTCAAGCTGAACTACTATCTCAGCCTTCTCCCTCTCATATTCCTCTTTTCTTAACTGTCTCTGTATGCTAATTGCCTTGGCATCCTTCTTCTTTTGTCCTTTGCTGTGGTTTATTTTAGAACCTCTGTTACGACTGTCACTAGTCATCATCCTTTCCATCTCTATGAGTTCCTCACTCACTTTACTATGAGTTGCACTAAAGCCTCTTTAGCAACAAGTCTTGTCCTGCCGCCACTTACCTCACCAAGCTCTCCTCACTTAGTCTTTTGGCAAGCAATTGGTTCTCTATCTCTGGAACCTCCTTTGAGCACTTCTCTTTGCTCTTCCTGGGCTTCAACTCATCTTCCTATTCTAAGAACACAACTGTCCTCCCTATCCAATCTCTATTGGAATTCCCCAAGGTTCTGCTACATCTTTGTTTTCACTTAGAGCTTTCACTAGCTTCCTTTATCTGTAAGCAATTTTAACCACATTTCCTTTTGGGAGTTGCAATAATACTTAAATGCAAAGACTACAATATTCTATTCTTCAAATCCAAATAAAACCATATCATATTACCTCCAAGATCTCGTCTGATCTTGTCCTTCCATTCACCTGCACTTCAATTACTTTCAGAATCTCATCATTCCTGTAAATCTGTTTCAGCAAATCTTTATGCTTCCTCTGCACAATTTCTCTATATTCAACTACTGTCAATCAGATTTTAGAATCTGATCCTTTCTTCCAATCTTCTGGCTTTATCTAGCAAACTTCAGCTGTCAGCAACAATTCCTTCTTTGTTGAGCTTCTTTCATTACTATCCCTTGATCTCATTTGCTGAGATACTTCATTGCTGCAATCATCAATTCTCATTCCATTTATTTGTCAGTAAAACTCAAATCAAAATTAAACAACACAATACCTGCACAATCCAAGTGAATTTCTATTCCCCAACATCACTATGGACTCTTCTGTCTCTGCAATCTCTCGGTTCTGAATTGCTTTTCAAGAAACTTTCATTCAGAGCCAAGCTCTGATACCAAAATGATGCAGGGCTAGGCCTGAAAATACACAGAATCTTCATACACTCTATCCTATTAAACATGTATTGCAATCACTGCCCAATTGTTGATTCCAATCTGGGCAAATTCATACATTTCCCAATCTAATTAACATTCAACACATTACTTTTGGATTTAAATCTCAAATAGAAAACTGCTCACTCATTTTCATTTCATTATTTCCCAACCTGCACTCACGGAATTTCAACAAATCTCCATAAAAAATGCGCCCATCATCTTTATGAAAACACCAATATAACTTACCTGTTCGAATTTCGCAATATATCATCCTCTGGACCGCCTTCAATTTTCTAGACTTCGCCTTCTTGGAATCGACCCTTTGAATTACGCCTCCTCTGCTGTTGTAGATTTCTTCCATGATTTTAATTACAGTCTAACACCATTTCCACACGCAGTTTCTCCTCTTTTCTTGTATGGAGATTCACAAAACAAAATCGATTCAGGCAATCGACTTCTCTTCTCACCACAAAGTCTACTACTCTTAAACACAATCTGCCAGCGTGTACAAAGTTAACCCAACAGACAATTCACTGTAATATGACTTACTCTGCATAAAAAAAACAACCCATCGATTTCAGTGAAACAGTTCATCGAATTTAAATAAAATCTGCGTCAGATTGGCTTATTTTAATGCCAACGCTCCTGATTACACAACCTACCATCGATCCACCTGACATTGCTCGTAGAATTGGAAAAGGATTACCATTCTATTCCAATTTTCAATAATTATGCAAAGAACGAACCTTCAATTGACTGATTTAAACAATTACTGCTTCGATCAGCAGTTCTAATTCTTTCAACGCCATCGATTCTTTATATAATGCAGTTACCATTTAAACGCTGCACTCAAATTTATACTCAGATGTTTCTCCGTGCTCAGTCAATGCTATTCAACGTTCTCCTTAATCTAACAACACTCCATTTCACAATTAAAATACAGTCGCTAGATATAATCTAATGGATTCAACAACATGTCATCTTCTAAGATGATTTACTTAATCGATTTCCCTCAATATTAACAACTGCAATGTCAATCCACATAATAGCATATCCGAACTATGCATTTACAAAACATTCATACCCAATTCAGCGTAATTGACATCGACTATTTAAATCTGTGCCCAAGCCATGCTACAGCTCTTCAATTCATTATAACTGAATGCCAGTATTAACAACATCAGACTTATCACATTAGATTTGAAAACGTTGTTTTAATGTTGGGAGATAAAATCGATCTCAATCTAATCTGAGATTCATCAAATAGCGCCCTCATGCCTATCAACAAGCCAATTCACTATTGCCAGTCTTAACATAAAGAACAAGGTTTGATTTCAATATGCAGCTTCAGCACTTTATAAAACACATGGTAACAACTACAGAATTTAAAACTCTGCTCATCGCAGAGCTATTCATGAAATCGACCTTCGACCAATTTGAAATTCATTATAATGGATATTCAATTTAACATATAAAACAGTCTTCCGCCTTGTCATATTACTGTTTATGCTCAATCACCCATGCGCACTCTTATTCCAGATCACAGCATTTAAATACCCAGTTTCTAAATGCACCCATGAACTCTAAAACACACTTATCAAATTAATAACAAAAATACTTACAAACTGTTCTTCTTGGCCAGATATTCAACAGTCGTGGCCCTTATAATTTGCTCAGAGGCTTACAGCTTTGGCTGTTCAAGCCTACTCTCAATCACTCTCTACTCACACTCACTCACACTCACCCCTCATGCCTTTGAGGCTTGATGAATTTATACAATTTTAAAAATAATATAATTTAATGCTTTATCCCTTCAATTCCTCAACAAACCCATAAATCTCTCAACATCACTAAAATATCTCAACAAATCCTCTTATCTAGAATCTTATCCCTTTATATCTTTAACTAACTAAATTCTTACATATCCTTTTAATAAAAGAATATTTACATAATCATCACTTTCTCCTATTTTATTTAAAATAACAAATTAATTAATAAAATATTAAAAATTGTCACACCCCCTTTCTAACATATTTACAAAAAAAAATGCCCTTGATGCTCCTGCATCAGGAAATTTTTATCTAGTAATTGTAGTGTTGAGAGCAGGCCCTACCGTAACATTATCCTCCTTAGGTTCCCTGATCTTTTTCTTGCCAGACTGCATGGAATATGGAAAAATTATTGATAATAAACTGAAGGACATACTCTTCATATTCGCACAATTGAACAATTTTTGTAAATCTCAAATACAAAAATTATGATTTGAGACCAGCTTAACACATAAATACTATGGAAAAACTTGCTTCTTTTCATGCAAAAATGGATTGTCTTGTACACTCCACACACTGAATATAGAAGTAAATAATAAGAACTTAAGTGATAGCAAACAACTGAGGATAAAAATTTGTTTGGTTGGCTCTTGGGAAATTATTATCCAGTGATTGCGGTGTCGAAAGTAGGCCCTACTGTAACATTATCCTCCTTAGGTTCCTTGACATTTTTCTTGCCAGACTGCATGGAAGATGGAAAAATTATTGATAAATAAAATAAAGTACATACTCTTCATATTAGCACAATTGAACAATTTTTGTAAATCTCAAATATAGAAATTTTGATTTGAGACCAGCTTAACACACAAATACTATGGCAAAAATTTCTTCTTTTCATGCAAAAACGGATTGTCTTGTATACTCCACACACTGAATATAGAAGTAAATAATATGAACTTATGTGATAGCAAACAACATGAGGAGAAAAATCTGTTTGGTTGTTGTATAACATAATCTCATGACCTAAAAAGAAATATATAATTCCATACTGGTCATGGTAGAATGTTTTTGTTCTGAGTGAGCTTATGAAACATCTCTAGGTTTATGCAGTCTGGAGGAAACATCACAACTCAAAAGTATACAAAATGATTTAGAGAGTGATGTCATACAAAATTTTAATTCAACGTCCATAGTAAAATAGGAAACCCAATATATATACCAAATATAATTGAGTGTACAGAACATGTATGCAAGTAGAAAAAAATTGGAGATAAAGAGCATACTTCATTAAGGAATATACTAACATAGATAGTATTAGTGGTGATTACAAGTGCACAATAAATGTTACCAAAAAGTTGAGCCCTATCTATCCTTGCACGTTACATGTTAGTTCAATGTTTCATAGAATTCCAAGACTTGTCAGAAAATTTCTTAAAGGGGTTGCCTAGAACTGTAGAAGGATTTTCTATGCAAAAATCTTTTGGGAAAATTGATTTCTATTGCAATTATGCGTGATATAAAGAGTTTTATTTAGAAAATAATGGAATTTTTTTCAAGATTATGATAAAATTTGGCAGATATTTTTAATAATTTGAGTTATAGTTGTCAAACATTAATAATTTTGGTGTCACAAAAGTTTTTGACATGATATGATGCTAAATCTATTTCCACCATTAAAAAACTATTAAAATTCATTAACATTTTTCTTTTAATTTTTTTTTACCAAATTCCACCAAAAATTTACAGACCTAGCTAATTTTTTGTGCAGTTCCAACTCCCATCCCATAGGTGAATTTGACTTAAGGGGAAATCCAAAATAGGTGAATCCATTATAATACCATGTAAAACTGAGTAGTTTTTGGATTGAATTGATTTTTGTTGATTTTAATAAACATATATAGCATTTTAAGAGCAAATATTCATCACCGATGGTAGGTTCCTATTCCAATATTTCATATTTATGATATGTACATATTTAAAAAGTATTCTCAAAATCCCAAAGGATTTGGTGTCTAATAATATCCAATACCTTAATAACTCCTCCATCATTTAATAAAGAGTGAATATTATTATAGGTATGATATATTTAAGTTTGTGTCCTTCCTCCCTTACACATAAGTCTAAGTGTGAATTGTTATAGGTGTATATTAATTGCTAATTAATTTCAAGGCCAGGGCATGGGAATTTGTTACTTTCATATTTTTTATTTATACAAATTTCTTTCATGAATGCTCAAATGTTAGGAAAAAAATCTACCACTAAGTTATGCAAAAAATTGCACTACTAAGTTACATGTATTTAAGATGAAAAAAATAGTTGAATTCAAATTATGTCACCAAATCCATTGCTATTTGAATTACTTCTTTTAAATTTTATTTTGAGACTTGACTGAATAATAATTATAGTTTCATATTAATAAATTGAAGAAATATTATTTTTCTATGTTTTGTACAACATTCTTTCTAACACCATCAACATTTTTATGATTTAGTTTTTAATATCCAACATAGTCATTAGTTTTAACTTAACTAAGATTTACATACAAATTATCCATAGCTTTTATATATTAAAATTTAGATTAATTTAAAAAAACTAACTTTTCAAGCAATAACTATAGCTTCATCCATGATTTTCAGAAGAAGAAAAAAATTAGTTTTACATATAGCCATATTTTATTCAGTCACAGAAATTATTATTTTTTAACATACATCTACCTAATAATAGTCCAATTCTGCTCTATTTAACTTCTCATGTAGTTCTATAGGAATCGTAATTATACATCTAACTCAAAACCACATATAAAAAATTTTAATTATTCTTTTATCTTTGTTTTCAGAAAATGACAACAAATCTTACTTAGAATGCTATTTCCTCAATGCTCTCGGGGAAAATTCACATTCAACCATTTCTGCAAATCGTTGAACTTGAACGTATTACATCAATGCAAAGTTCAAAAATACAATATCGCACCGCCATCTCTGATGACACACATATAAAGTGCCTTATGCTTCCAATAAATTTCATCGTTGAAGCAAGCTTGCTTCAAAAAGGTTCAATTATACATGTTAAAAATTAGACTACTTCAATTATTGGTCCATCAATGTAAGTTTGTTACAAAATTCTTATTTAAACTTTAAATATTTCCTTCATATGACTTTGAACTCTAACAATTGCTCTTATTACTATCATTTATCATGTAGGTATATAACGCTACTAGACTTCGAAATTTGTACTGCATCTGCACCTTTATTTGGTTTTCCAAAAAATCTGAGTATCCCCATCACTTCTCAAGAAGAAGATCCGTCATCATCGAACCAACAACCTTCGTTGAAAAGGAATTGCACCCTTTCTGACATTCCTACAACATCCATTACACCATCCAAATTCCAATCGAAGTAATAAACCCTTACCATTCAAACTAGTGCATAAAAGGATATGTTCAAAGAAAGACACCTCTTCGACAATTTCAAAATAAATATGGTCCTGGTAAAGTGCTTGGATTTGACCTCTATGATATAGAAGGTGGGGAAATACACATTACATGTTTCAACAATGTTGTCGATTATTTTTTTGATAAAATCCAAGTTGGAAATATGTACATTGTCTCAAAAGGAAATGTGAAAATGGCTAATAAACAATACAACCACTTAAACAATGAGTGGGAAATTTTGTTAAATGCTACATCTACCATAGATCATGTTGCCAAAGAAAAAAGATCCAACCCAACGGTGCATTTCAATATAAAATCAATCAATGATATCAGAACAACAAACGTGAACTCTAGTGTTGATGTTCTTGGTATTGTTACTAGCATTTCCAATCCATGCACCATACATAGAAAAGACGGCTCAGAAGTTATGAAACAAATAGTAAATATTCAAGACATGTCTGGATATAACATGGATGCAATCTTTTGGGGAGGTAATTTTGATGGAGTATCAAAATAAATTTCCAACTTATGTGCTACAGGAAATAATCCCATCATAGCAATCAAGTCCGCTCGTGTTGCTGAATTTAATGGAAAAAATATCGGTACTACAACAAGATCGATTATTCTTGTAGATCCTGACATCGAAGAGGCTAATATCCTAAAGTCATGGCTTAGAAAATAAGGTTCCACTAGAATTTCTACACCACTAACAAAAATATATTCACCTTATTTTGGCCATCAACCCAAAAAAATAACAATTGCGGATATTTACATTATCGAGTCCTCAGATATACCTACATTCTACCAAGTCAAGGGAACAATAACAAAAGTATGGATGGAAAATTTTTACTACCTATCACGCCCATCTATTGTTGATAAGAAAAAATGCATGAAGAAACTTATTCCAAAGAATGCAAGCACATGGTATTGCCCTAAATGCAACACCGAAGTAACTGACTGTGATTACAGATACTTACTAAGGATAGATGTACAAGATCACATTGGTCAGTTGCTTTCAACAATTACTTTTGAAGACATAGCATCTACGATTCTTGGAGTTAATGAAAAGGACTTCTATTTGTTATCCTAGGATCCTGATTGTTGATCAGCGGTTGTCATTGATGTCAACCCAAGCAGCACCAGGGACTAACCCAATATTGCATCAGAATTTTTACCTACCAAATTAATATATTTTGGTTAAACAATGCTTTTTATGGTTTCTACTTGTCGAGATGTTTCCGTTGATATATGGCACACTATTTAATTCTTCACGGTTTGAGAGATATTCATGTTTGAAGTTTGTACCCCTAGTTAGTCGGCTAAAACCCCATGGGGTTGGGGCATGGGGCATTGAAAATTCATAATTAATTTTTTGATGCTCCTAAGATCCCGCCCATGTTCACTTGTTTAAGCCCCTCTCAACTTAAGCATTCATATAAATTGTGATCTTCATTTCCTCCTTATGCAAGGGATTCGGCCATCTGAAACAGGTCATCTTGGAATTTTCGCTCTAAATTTTTTTCTACAAAGGTTTAGAAGCTGAAATTCTGATGAGGTGAAGCTGAAATCCTGAGGAAGCTGTAGTAAAAATTTCAGATCACGATGCACAATATTTTTGGAGATATGATCTGTGTAAGTCAGGGTTTTTGCAGCCTCCTAAAATTCATCTAAAAGAAGTGACATTGGTAAATTCGTCATAACTCTCTCTCTGAGTATCAGATTGGAATGCCGTAAAAATTTAAGGATATTACACAGTCTGTAATTTTCGGTCTATCAATTTCAGAAACAAATAAAGAAACAGTGACACGTGGCACGCCGTACAAGTTTGATCTGTTGAAACAGTCCATAATTAGAGCATTGTGAGAGATTGGGTATAACTATCTCTCCGAGAATCCAAATTGGGTTAGACCTGTGGCATTGGAAAGATGACTCAGAGGACTACTACAGGACCAAAAATCAGATATTGAGGATCTAAAATTATAGAGATACGTCATATTAAATATCGAGCTCCTAGAAGGCAAGAAAAAGCTAGATCATGTGTTGTCAAGGGTTGGAAAGGATCAAAATTTCTATGGCAGAAAAGAAAAGCAAGGTGCGGCAGAGGGTAGCATGACAAGAGCAGCAACCAAGGTGCATAACAGCAGCAAGAATTTCATCATATGAAGTCTTCAAGTGGGCGGCACTGCATACAATCATTGTAAAGGTATCATTGTTCTTAGTCATTGTAAATACATTATTGTATAAATTGTACTAGTATCTATCTGCCAAGGGTTGAAGAGGCAGTGTTGGGAGGTCTAGGATCATCATTAGGTGGTTTTGTTAAATTTGGGGTTATGGTCTAGTATATCTTCTTCTTCTACATCATTCTATATCATTTTAAAGTGGACCATTTTCCCTGGTACGGGAGTCCATTCTTCTTTTATTCTTCTATAGGGTGGTAGGGTGGTGCTAGGGTGATTTGTAGCTCATTGGGTGTTGGGGAATCCATTCAGTTGACTACTGAAGAATCTCGGGCATTGGAGCGTCCATCCAGTGGGAGCTGGAGAAGAATGCTTTTCTAGATTCTAGGAAGTTGGAGCTTTACTTTCAATTGGAGTTGAATATTAAAGAATTATTAGAAAAGCATTAGGTGGTTTTTGTCTCGGAGTGGGTTTCCACCTTAAAAACTGTGTGCATTTGTGTTCCTCTTGTTTTTTGCTATCATTGTACAAACACTGATAATAATTGAATATTAACTAATGCTCTAATTGAAAGGAATACTGATTCACCCCCCCCTCTCAGTATTTCCAACAATTGGTATCAGAGCTTGGTTCCTTCAATAGCAGTTTAACAGCTGGAAGGAGGTCATGGAGCATAACAAGAATGGTGTACCTCTATTCAATGAAAATAATTATGCACTCTGGAAAGGAAGAATGGAGGTCTATCTCTTGGCGCAAGGTTACGAAGTATGGGACATTGTTCAAAATGGATTTACATCAACCGCAGATGAACAAGGTAAGAAGAATTTGGTAAATGATGCAAAAGCAAAGAATATTATTATCAGTGGACTTATTGAATCTGCTTATCATAAGGTGTTGGGTTGTAAAACCGCCAAAAATGTATGGGACAAGCTTGATAATATATATGCAGGTGACTCAAATGTCAAAGAAGCAAAGCTTCAAATCTATAGAGAAAAATTTGAGCAACTCAGAATGAAAGAAGATTGCAACATTGCTGCATACTTCCAATACATTGATGAAATAACCAATACTCTGGAAGGATTGGGAGAGCTAGTTGACGAGAAGACTATTATACGGAAGATTCTTAGAACACTACCAGGGAGATTCAACCCAAAGGTATCGGTCTTAGAATACAGCGCAAATCCAGACAAACTCAACAAGGAAGAATTACATGGAGTTATCATAGCATATGAAATGAGACTTGATGAGGAAAAGGGTACTTCAAATCTAGAAGCTACGTTCGTTTCATCTAAGAAAACCAATAAGGACAAACAACCTTCAATTGAAATGACATGCGCCTACAAGTGTGAAGAAAAGGGAGATGATGGAGAAGGTCTTTCAGATGAAGAATATGCTTACTTTACAAGAAAACTAAAACCTGGTAAGGGAAAATTCAAAGGTAAACTTCCATTGATATGTTTCGGTTGTGGTAAGGCTGGGCATTTTGTAGAAAATTGTCCAAACAAAAGTGATGGCAACTCAAAAGGAAAGAAAGGCTTTAAGAAATTCAACAAGCAAGGCAAAAATAAAGGATCCAAAAGGAACTTTCTCTCTAAATAAGATAGCTCCTCATCTGATGAAGAAACTGACAACAAAGAAGAAGCCAATGACAAAGTATTGTTTATGGCCAAGCACAATAAACAGGAAGTATCAAACAATGAAGAAGAAGGGTTGACCATAGAAGAATTTTATGAGGAGGCAATCAAGCTTATAAAAGAGCTCAATGCTGAGAAGATTCATTCCAACACTTTTGAAGAACAAGTTCAAGGTCTCAAAATTAAGGTTGAAGAACACAAATTTATTGAAGAGTCACTTCGAAAGAAGTTGGAAGAAAGAAACCAAGAAAGGGAAGCATTAGAAGCTGAAATAGTCTCACTGTGTAAGGAAGTGAAGAAGGGAAAAACTGTCCAAAACTATGCCAAAAGCTCAAGGGCATTGGAAGAACTCATCAACAATCAAGGATCTTACAACAACAAAACTGGCCTCGGTTACAAAGAAGAAGAAACAGGACCTTCTACAACAAAATACAATGAACCTATGAGATATGACATACATAAGACTTCATTGTTCAACATTCGCAAGCACATCCTTGGAAGACGATTCCTCGACAAATATTTTCATCTAGGTACCAACATATTTTTCATGGCTATTGTTATTCATGTGGAAAATTTGGTCATAAAGTTGTAGAATGTCGCACATACCCTATGAACCAATATAATTCCAAGAGATTCTTCAAATATGAACCTCCCAGGGCTCAAAGAAACATCAATAGATTTGAAAATTAAAGAAATAATATGGAATATTACAAATGTTAGAACTTTGGACACATAGCCAGAGACTGCAGACTTGAAAATCCTCCAGAAGAATATTCGAAGCCATAGAATGAATGAACATGGAAGAAGTAGAAGACTGATAATTGTGCTCTCGCTCTCAAGGCTCAAAAAAAGAAATATGTGTGGTATGTTGATAGCGGTTGCTCAATGCATATGACTGGAGATAGAAGGAAATTTGTATCTCTGAAAGAGAAGAAGGATGGAACCATATCCTTTGGAAATGATGGATCTTCAAGTGTTATAGGGTCAGGTACCGTCACTCTCGGAAGCAAAGATGTTATAGCCAAGAATGTTCTATTGGTCGAAAACATGAGTTACAATCTACTCAGTGTTAGACAAATGTGTGATCAAGGACACACAATGCTATTCAACTCCACAAAATGTGAAATCAGGAAAGGTAGGTATGGTAAAAATGTGGCTACAACAAGTCGAACTCCAAATGACATATATGTTCTTGATGAAGCAACTGAAGCAACTAAAGCATGTCTACTAGCTAAAGAAGATGAAAGTTGGTTATGGCACAAACGAATGGGTCACATAAACTTTGACAATCTTGTCAGGATAAGCAAAAAGGAAGCAGTACAAGAAATGTCCAAAATATCAAAACCTTCCAACACACTATGTGAGGCATGTCGGCATAGCAAGCAGACAAAATTCAAATTTAAAACAAAAGAACACTTTTCATGATATCCATTGGAATTGATACATACTGATCTATGTGGTCCTGTGAGAAAAAAAGGCTTAGATAGAGAATTATATTTCATGTTGATGATATATGACTATACCCGGATGACAGCCGTCAGTTTCCTAAAGAAAAAATCTGAAGCATTTGAGTGCTTTAAGATCTACAAGGAGTTGGTTGAAAATGAAACTGATTTGAAATAAATTAATTAAGATCAAATAATGGTGGAGAATTCACTTCCAAATTATTTCAGCAATACTGTGACAAAAATGGAATAAAAAGGCAAGTTTCAATAGCATGAACACCTCAACAAAATGGAGTTGTTGAAAGAAAGAATATAACTGTACAGGAAATGGGTCGAACAATATTGAAGGACTCAAAATTGGATGAAAAATTCTGGGTTCAAGAAATTGATATGACAGTCTTCAATATCAACCAAAGTATTCTCAGAAATAATTGCAACAAGACTCCACATGAATTATGGAAAGGAAAACCAGCTAATGTAAAATATTTCAGAATCCTCAGAAGCAAATGTTATATCAAAAGAGAAGATCAAAATTTGGGTAAGTTTGAATCACGTTCTGATGAAGGTATCTTTGTTGGTTACTCATGCAAAAGAAAGGCCTATAAATTCTATAATCTAAGACAAAAAAAAATAGTGGAGAGCATAAATGTTACATTTGACGAAGACGGTGTTCTAGCGAGCAATGATGAGAATCTAGAATCTTTGAAACTTGAGACAGAGGCTGAAAAAGAAATAAATAAAATTGTAGAACAAGAAGCAACTATCAACGAGGAAGAAGTAAACAATGATCATCAAGATATACCAGAACAACAACAAGAAGCTCCTCCAAGGAGAACAAAAGAGTGGATTCAAAAGAACCATCCATCAAATCAAATCATTGGTGACATAAATGAAGGTCGACAGCTTTGTTCTTCACAACAAGCTCACGTTACTTTTCTAGCAACCTTTGAGCCTAGTAGTTTTGAAGAAGCTAGCCAAAATGAACATTGGGTAGCAGCTATGAATGAAGAATTGGATCAAATTGAGAAGAATAACACCTAGGAATTAGTTCCATGACCAAAATATAAAAATGTCATTGGGACTAAATGGGTGTTTGGGAACAAATTGAATGAAGATGGGCAGGTTACCAGAAAGAAAGCAAGATTGGTTTGCAAAGGCTATGCACAAGTGGAAGGAATTGATT
Organism: Pinus albicaulis; assembly: GCA_034641835.2. NCBI lineage: Eukaryota > Viridiplantae > Streptophyta > Pinopsida > Pinales > Pinaceae > Pinus > Pinus albicaulis. Next base: position 431,144,187 of record CM076582.1, read on the forward strand.
TCAAAACATTTGCACCAGTTGCCAGAATGGAAGCCAACCGAATATTTCTCACCTATGCATGTTCAAGAAAAATCAAATTCTACCAAATGGATGTTAAGTCACCATTTCTGAATGGAGAATTAGAAGAAGAAGTTTACATCAAACAACTTGAAGGTTTTCTACTATCACAAAAATAATACTATGTCTGTAGGCTAAAGAAGGCTCTATATGGTCTCAAGCAGGCTCCCAGAGCATGGTATGCTCGTCTTGATGGATATCTATGTCAACATGGGTTCAAGAAAGGTACTATTGATAGAAATCTTTATGTACAAATAGATAAAGATAATTTAACAATTGTTGAGGTATATGTGGATGATATAATATTTGGTAGCAATGATGATCGAATAAGTAAGAACTTTTCTACAAAGATGCAATGTGAGTTTGAGATGTATTTACTTGGTGAGCTGACATACTTCTTAGGGCTTCAAATTTCTCAGCAAGAGAAAGGAATATTTATATGTCAAGCCAATTACATCAAGGAAATGCTCAAGAAATTCAAAATGGAATATTGCAAACCCATCCTTACTCCAATGGTAATAGGTTGCAAATTGAGCATAGATGACTCATCTAAAGATGTGGATCAGAAGTTATACAGATCTATGATTGGTATTCTTCTATATGTAACAGCTTCTCGGCCAGATGTTATGCAAGCAGTTGGACAAGTAGCAAGATTCCAAGCAGCACCAAAAGAATCACATATTATTGCCGTTAAAATAATTCTTCGATATCTAAAGGGCACAGAAGAATATGGCTCGTGGTATCCCAAGGGTAACAATCTCATTATTCAAGCCTTTACAGATGCAGATTGGGCAGGAAGTGTTGATGATAGTAAGAGTACTAGTGGAGCAGCATTCTATCTAGGTGGTTTTCTCATATCATGGTTGAGCAAAAAGAAAAATTCAATCTCGTTATCTACAGCGGAAGCAGAATACATTGCAGCAGCATCATGTTGTACTCAAGTCCTTTGGATGAGACAAACTTTGCAAGATCTTCAAGTACAATTCATTGAGCCTATTCCCATATTCTGTGACAACACTAGTGCCATCAGCATCTCCAAGAATCCTGTCATGCATTCAAAAACAAAACACATTCCAATCAAATATCATTTTGTTAGAGAACAAATCGCTGAAAAGAATATCAAACTTGAGTTTGTTTGTAGAAAAGAACAAATTGTTGATATCTTCACTAAACCTTTACCTCGTGAAGCATTTGAATATCTTCATCAAAATCTTGGGATTCTCCCAAGTTCTCATTAGATTTTCCTTTTTCAAGAATATAAAGTGGGAGTGGAAGTGTGCATAGGTCTGCAGGACGATTGTGTGTCAGCGGGAGTGGAAGTGTGTACAGGTCCGTAGGATGGTTGTGTTTCAAGGGGAGTTACCCTTTGCCATTGATGTCAAAGGGGGAGATAATGTTGAAGGAAGAGGTGTCATGATCACAGGGGGAGTACTTGTGTTTCTATCAATGCTAAAGGGGGAGATTGTTGATCAGCAGTTGTCATTGATGTCAACCCAAGAAGCACCAGGGACTAACCCAATATTTCATGAGAATTTTGACCTACAAAATTAATATATTCTAGGTCAATAATGATTTTGAAGGTTTCTACTTTTCGATATGTTTCCGTTGATATATGGCATGCTCTGTAATTCTTCACGGTTTGAGAGATATTCATGTTTGAAGTTTGTACCCCCAGTTAGTGGGCTAAAACCCCATGGGGTTGGGGCATGGGTCATTGAAAAGTCATAATTAATATTTTTTATGCTCCTAAAATCCCTCCCATGTTCACTTGTTGAAGCCCCTCTCAACTTAAGCATTCATATAAATTGTGATCTTCATTTCCTCCTTATGCAAGGGATTTGGCCATCTGAAACAGGCTATCTTGGAATTTTTACTCTAACGTTTTTTCTACGAAGGTTCAGAAGCTGAATTTTTTATGAGGTGAATCCGAAATCCTGAGGAAGCTACAGTAAAAATTTTAGATCAATATGTGCAACTTTTTTTCAGATATGATCTGTGTAAGTCAGGTTTTTTGCAGGCTCCTGAAATTCATCTCAAAGAAGTGACCTTGGTAAATTCGTCATAACGCTCTCTCTGAGTATCGGATTGGAATGCCGTAAAAATTGAAGGATAGTGCACAGTCTTTGATTTTTTCTCTATCAATTTCAGAAACAAGTGAAGAAACAGTGACACGTGGCATGACGTAAAAGTGCGCTCTGCTGAAACAGTCCATAATTAGGGCATTGTGAGAGATTGGGTATAACTCTATCTTCAAGAATCAAAATTGGGTCAGACATATGCCATTGGAAATATGAATTAGAGGACTACTATAGGACCAAAAATTAGTATTGAGGATCTGAAATGACAGAGATACATCAGATTCAATATCGAGCTCCTAGAAGGCAAGAGAAAGCTAGATCATGTGTTGTCAAAGTTTGCAAAGGACCAGAATTTCTATGGCAGAAAATCAAAGAAAGGTGCAACAGAGGGTAGCATGACAAGAGAAGCAACCAAGGTGCATAAAAGTAGCAAGAAGTTCATCATATGAAGTCTTCAAGTGGGCGGCACTGCATACAATCATTGTAAAGGTATCATTGTTCTTAGTCATTGTATATACATTATTGTATAAATTGTACTAGTATCTATCTGCCAAGGGATAAAGAGGTAGTGTTGGGAGGTCTAGGATCATCATTAGGTGGTTGTGTTAAAGTTGGGGTTGTGGTCTAGTATATCTTTTTCTTCTACATCATTCTATATCATTGTAAAGTGGACCATTTTCCCTGGTATGGGAGTCCATTCTTCTTTTATTCTTCTATAGGGTGGTAGGGTGGTGCTAGGGTGACTTGTAGCTCATTGGGTGTTTGGGTATCTGTTCAGTTGACTACTGAAGAATCTCGAGCGTTGGAGCGTCCATCCGGTGGGAGTTTGAGAAGAATGCTTTTCTAGATTCTAGGAAGTTGGAGCTTTACTCTTAATTGGAGTTGAATATTAAAGAATTATTAGAAAATCATTAGGTGGTTTTTGTCCCAAAGTGGGTTTCCACCTTAAAAAATATGTGCATTTGTGTTCCTCTTGTTTATTGCTATCATTTTACAAACACTGATAATAATTGAAGATTAACTAATGCTCGAATTGAAAGGAATACTGATTCATCCCCCCCCCCCCCCTCTCTCGGTATTTCCAACACTACTGTAATAAATGAAACTATCTCCACAAGACTCCGGATAGACCACATCTTCACGCTATCAGTAAAGACAGAAAAAATTAGAGACATACCACGCTTGAAATGTGTTATCATCAAAGAAGAGAGCTTGCAATTCTCAATAGAATGCAACAACATCCTTCAAGCAATCAATAAAATATTAATATCATAGATAAATATGATTTCAAGTACTTTTACGTTATTCCGAATTTGTATTATCTTATTTTAAAAATACGTTTATAAACAATATTATTTTATATGCCTTTCCAAATATATCTCTTATTCTTTACTCATATTTTTTCCAACAAAACATCTAATTTTATGTAATTTCATTTAGGGGAATTCACATTACTATAACTTTTTCCCTGTTAAAAATGCATGAAGAAACTTATTCCAAAGAATGCAAGCACATGGTATTTCCCTAAATGCAACACCAAAGTAACTGACTATGATTACAGATACTTACTAAAGATAGACGTACAAGATCACACTGGTCAATTGCTTTCAACAGTTGCTTTTGAAAACGCAGCATCTACAATCACTACAAGAAAAAACCACATTGGTGAGGGTCATGCTTGTGATTGACCTTTAAGGTCCATCACCAATGTCACTGTAAGTGTATATAGTGATGGTCCTTTATGGTCCGTCACCAAAGACATTTTCAATGACACTTTTGGTGAGGGTTGTTAAAGGCCCATCACTAATTCTCCCTTTGGTGGCACTTCTAGTGACGAACTTTTAATGACCCTCACCAATGCTCTCTTTGTTACTTTTGGTGACGGTCAAAAAACGTCCGTCATCATTGATAATTAAAAAACCGTCACTGTAAGTGTATATAGTGATGGTCCTTTATGGTCCGTCACCAAAGACATTTTCAATGACACTTTTCGTGAGGGTCATTAAAGTCTCATCACTAATTCTCTCTTGGGGTGAAACTTCTAGTGACGAACTTTTAATGACCCTCACCAATGCTCTTTTTGTTACTTTTGGTGACGGTCAAAAAATGTTTGTCATCATTGATCATTCCAATGAGATTTTGATGACGCTATGTGCCTGTTAATATAGTTTTTGTCAAAAGATAACGATTTAATGCCATTATTGTGGAGTATTTTTTATAATATGTCCAAGGCCATAGTGGTTAGGGTTAATCAATTTTTTAAGAAGTAATTAGTGTGTATTATTTCCCTCAAGTAATGACTAGTCAAATAGAGATTTCCTATGAGTCAACACATGATTCATATCTATTATGTTTATTATCTAGAAAATTCCCTTTAGTTAAATGTCCACTATTGTGTGTAGGAAATATATTATTTAATACATAATCAAGCTCTGACAATTCTATTAATGAGAAAGACCTAACACTCCTCAACAATCTGGGCACACCTTAAATTAATGCCTTGGCACACACTAACATTTTTTAGCACCCCACATGTCTTGGAACATCTTTGTACCTAGAACATCTTGTGATGACACTGGCGCCCAAGCACATGGTGGCATGCACTAGCACAACATGGAACTCTCCTAGCATGTGTTGGCATGCTGCATATAGTCCCTAGCATGCCCTTGAACACCTTGGTTGAATGCATTGACATACATTAGCACTTGGCCAACAATTCCACTTGACATGTACCCAAATAGAATATTTGGATTCCTTGCGAAAATCTACCCAAATGGAAGAAAAAAAAACGGTCGAATCAGAGCTTGGATGAGGGAGATATCATTGATTTAAAATTAAATATTTTTTAGAAACTTTTTGTAATGTCAGGACAATTACAATGTGCACGAGTCAAGAACCTATATGCATGCAAAGCTTTGAGGAGAAAGGCAGAAGTTATAGACTTGGCGGTTTAGAGGGAGCATACATTTCCTCTCAACATGCATCCTCATGAGAAGCAGTCTCAGAAGGTTGTGGAGTAGCTGCCACAATTGGAGAAGTAGAGAGGATACCGAGTGGAAGCGTCCACTCAAGTAGAGACCTCCATGAGGGGGGAATTTCGAGCCAGATGGGAAGAGGGAGCAGCCATACCTCGAGGTGTAAGGTCAGGTGATTTGTAGACATAATCCCAAGATAAGAAATTTGGGCAAGGTCCATTGAGATGGCGTGTCTCATGGATCGAACCTGGCTATGTGGAGACCACAGTACAACAGTAGTAGGAAGGATCAGTTAGATTGAGGTAGTCAGATGTCAGCAAGATAGAAATTAGAGTGAAAGATGTCAATTATTGGCGTAGAAATCAGAGTTAGCAACAGTTCAAAGGGCACGGATGCAGATGTCAGCAGTAGCATAGAGAATCCAATACTAGACAGGTGCAGTAGCTAGCAGCAGTCAAAAGAATCTGATGACAGATGCATTATACTGATTCAGTTGTTCGGAGGCTATTCAGTTTCAGGATTTGCAGGTGCAAACAACACTAGAGAAGTGTAGCATGCAGAAAATTCCAAAGGTACTGGATGGGGATAGATTGAATTCATTTCTTGTTGAGAGGGAGTGTTGAAATTTGCAACAAGAAACAGTGAAATTGGAAACTAGAAAGGACAAAAGAAAATGCACCCACACTGGTGAGGAATTTTGATGTACCAGGAGTGAGGAATGTGAGGCGTCTAATTTATTTTTCCCTTAAATAAATTGGACAATAAATTGTAATTTCATCTCATAACAACTTGTGTCAGTTAACCAAGTCATGATGATTGAGTTAGCTCAATAAATTCAATTTAAGGTGATCGAGGTGGATATTGGTGGCCACCCACCTATTCCACTTGGGCCCCCGCCATTGTCTCTTTCAATTTTTCAGTTTCCTTATTTATAGCACAATTTACTATTTTTGTCAATTTTTCGGGTCCTAAACTTTCGGAGCCATTTTGAGGCCCTAAACGACATTTTTTGGGCATGAAAGGTTTAGCTATTTCATAGAAATCGCATTAGCATTTGTATTCCTCGGAGAGATCTTTCTAACGAGGTATCATGTGCGTCAAATGAAGATCATATGACCAAGTTACGACCTCGGGAAGTTGGCTGCCCAACTAACCCCAACGGGGCCATAAACCCTTGGTGTTACATCTCCTCGGGTTAGGGTTTTGGTTGTTTAGGGTTTTCTCTTATTTTAAATAATAAAAAGGCCCCTGATCCTTATTGTAACGCAGTTTAGAGGAACATAACTATTAGTTGTATTTATAGAAAATTTCCCATGTGCAATTATAAAGTCATTAGGATGCCATGATGGATTGTGCAATCAAGGAAGGTCGATTTTCCTAATTAATATGGAGATAATTCCATAGGAATTGTGTGAGCAAGGCAAGTTGAAGGAAGGCTGAGAATTGGCTAAGTACTAGACCGATTTTGCCTAGATTAGGAGGAGACAATTGGCAGAGTGTTGGAGAATCTCAAGAGAGATTAAGCATTGTATTGTTTCGTGATTCCTTGACTTAATAAAAAATAGAGACAGAGGGTTTTGAGTAGTTTCTTCCCCAGATACATCTTGCGTTGTGTGATTGATAACTTGTTTCTCATACTTACATGTGATTCATGTGCGATTGTGTTTTGTTTCCACAAATTGTAGGAAGGATTCAGTATCTTGTTTTAGTACATTACAAGATCAGATTGAATCCCATTGGTTAGATTTTCTACATGAAATAGAAGAGATGGTTGATACCATCTTTCCTTGTGGTGGTTAGTAGGCCACAAGGTCTGTGATAAATACCAACATAAATGGAGGAGGGCTTGCACTGTAATTTAGAGCCATAACAGAAGTCGACGTAGGCGTAATATTAACTGAGTTAACCCTATTTTGAGGGTTGACATTGAAATCTGAAGTTCATGTCAAGATTCAGTCAAAGAAATGCCCATAATCTATGGATCCATATGAGTTAGGTCGAGTCCCTTATGGAGGAAAGAGTCGTGTTTTTTCTAAGGTTGGATATGGTTTTTTCTAGAACAATTAGAAGTACATAAGTATAATGGCCTAGTTAGGACAGTTTCCTAGCATGTTTAGTTCATAAGGTATGCCCTTAAGGTTGTGACAAATTTGTGTAGAAGAAGACGTGTTATGACCCTTAGAGTGAGGTTTATTTCTGCAATACAGACCGCAAATCTGGAAGATGGTTTGCAAATTCAGTATGTGTGGAGACAACAGATCCAAAGGAGGGTGGAACCTAAGCAGAAGATTAAGCATGCAGAAGAAATGTGCCATATGAATAATGGATTGATATGCAAAGGACTTGATTTTGGTGGATTGTCCATAGAGTTTTAGACAAAGATCTGAAGCAACCTATAAAAAAATATCCATTGGATTGTTAGTGGTTTATTTGTGACCCTAGTTCAGTCATCAACAGATTGTTAGAAGGATGATAATAGGAGTAGTTCATATTTGTTCATAGATTTGACAAAAAAGATCAAATTATCGATACACAAGAACAATGACTTTGAGAGGACTCAAACCATTGTTAAGTGGCAGATTTGAAGAGCCTTGGATGAAGACAATATTGTGGGCCCTAGATCAGTAAAAAGAATTTATTGTGGTTGGGCAGATTGATGGTAGTCCAAGTATAGTTGGAGGGTTGTTAGGTGACTGTCATAGAAGAGCCCTAACTCTTGTTCTTGTGAAGGACAACAAGATTGGTAGAAAGGCAGGTGTGTGCTCCTTAGATCACCTATAACTCACTCACACGTCCTATCACAATCTCTTAATTGTTCATTTCAATGCATTATTTTCACCTAGTTCTCCCTTGTGTGTCTCTAGGACTACCTAACGCTTCCTAGCATGTGTTGGCACACCATGGCACCTAGCACATCTTGGCCACATGCCACTCTGGCACACTAGCATGAATTAATGCTACCTAGCATACAATGTCACTCCCTCCTCAGAATACCTGGAACTCGCTGACACTCCATGTCACACACTCTTATTCATTCATTTCCATGCATTTTTACGTAATTCTCCCTTGTGTTTCCCTGGAACTAGCTAACACTCAACACACATTGGCACTTGGCACATCTTGGTATGCTTCCCTAGCACTCTAGAATGCCTTGGAAATATCTAACATATCTTTTCAGTCCCTCCTTAGAAAACTTGGAACTCCATATAATTCCCTATAACTCACTGGCACATATTGGCTCTTGGCACTTAGTGGCACTTAAAAACTATTGGCATGTGTTTGGATGCCTTGGAATTCCTTGGCATGGTTAAAGATAAAATTTATTTGAGATCAATTATTCACAATTAAGAGAGAAGTAATAGAGGATGATTTGGCACTTAATACAAGCTAAAATATGGCCCTTGGCATGTATTGGCACTAGTGTTGGTATGCCTAGCATTCCCCTCTTGAAAAGGTAAGGTCTTGAATTACTAACCCTCATATGTGTTCACTTCTTTTCATTTCAACTTGGTATTCCCTTTTTTCACCTGAAACTCCTTGACACATGTTCGCATACCCTAACACATGGCACATTTTGTCATGCCTTAACACATGGCATGTCTTGGCATGCCTGGCATTTATTGACACTACCTGGCACGTATCAGCACACCCTGGAACTGGTTTAAATTCCATAGAATTCCCTAGCATGCCTTGTCACTCCCCCTTTGGCATGCTTGACACTCGTTGACACCCCCAACACACCCTCTTATTCATTCATTTTCACTCGATGATTTATGTTTGATGAGGTGCATGTCTAGAAATAGTTCCTTTAGGAGAGTAAAAAAATGAACGCACCATTGGTAGAGGAAGATTGAGTTCAGTAACCTAAAGGAGTTGAGTTCATTGGTAGAGGAAGATTGAGGAGTTGCATAATGGAGGCCAGGAGGACCTTCCAGATGTGTTCAAGACATGTGGATTGAAAGGGATATGTGTGTCCACCATCAAAAATTGGGTTAAGTGTTGTCTTGTTCAAGGTAGATTGGTTGTCAAAGGAGTAACACCAAGCCCTAGCTGTATTCCTTGTATCAGTGTGATTGTAAAGGGCCATGATCCCTGGTACGAGAGCTCTAGCCTATTCTATTATAGTTTGTAATTTAATGAAGAATGGTTTGAAAAATTTAAAATATTTCATCTGAACTAATTGATTCCCTCATGTTTGTAGATTTCTTTGTGCAAAGTAGATGTGTTGTGGCACATGAGTGTGTTTTCATCAAAGATTCTAAGACCAAACCCAGATTCTCATGTGTCGTGGAAATTCAACATATGCGTTGTTCACCTAAGAACTACATGTAACTCATCTTAGACTACTCATGTCCAATCTTAACTGGTCCCACTTAACAAGTTACCAAGACATGGCTCATCACATGCAACTATGGTCGTAAAACAATTAAGCAACATGGTTTACATCTTGACATGCCATAACACCTGACATGTCTTAAATTCCTTGGCATTATGTGGCATGTGTTAGCATCCCCTACATTTCTTGACATGCTTTTACACTCTCTAACACAGCCTAGCACTTCTTGACTCACCTTGGTAGTTTAACATACCTTGGCATTTCATAGCATATAACCTTGTCAATCCCTCCTTAACACACCTAGAACTCATTGAAACTCCCTATCACCCACTCTTATTCATTTATTTGCATGCATTTTGATCTAGTGCTACCTTGTGTTTACCTGACACTCCCTAACACTCCCTAGCACACATTGGCACACCCTAACACTTGGAGCATCGTGGCATGCCTCCCTAGCACTCTATCATTCCTTGGAACTACCTACCATACCTTGTCTCTCTCTCCTTAGCACACTTATAGCTCATTGAAACTCCCAGTAAAAAACTCTTATTCATTCATTTCCATGCATTTTTAAATAGTGCTCCCTTGTCTTTCCATGAGATTCATTAACACTCCTTGGCACGTGTTGGCACACCCTAGCACCTAAGACATTTTGGCATGTCGCCCTGGCCTCTAGCATGCCTTAACACTTCCTAGCATACCTTGTCACTCCCTCCTTAGCACATGTGGAACTCACTGACACTTCCAATCACAAACTCTTATTTGTTAATTTCCATGCATTTTGATGTAGTGATCCCTTGTGTTTCCTTGCAACTCCTAGTTAACATTCCTTGCACGCGTTGGCACATCCTGACCGCATGCCTCCCTAACACTCTAGCATTCGTTAGAATTGTTGCTAACACGTCTAAAATTATATCTATTCTACTAGGGTCGGAATATATCTATTATAATACAAGGACCAAGGGTCTTGTTTTATTACTACAAGCGTAGAACATGTCGAGATTAGGAAAATCTCAATTCTGAGCACAAATATGAATGTAAGCCAATATGATTGAGGTTATTGTAAGCTGAATTACGATACAAGCTAATAACAACCTGACTCTCCATGATGATGATCTAAGTTATATTTGATGAAAAATCAAGGAAGAAGCATAAATTTTAGAGTTTTTTTTTGTCTACTGAAGGAAGAATAACATATACCAAGCCTCATAAATCCAAAAAAAATCTTACTTGATGGAGTTAACATAATGACTAATATGAAATTTTGGAAAAGGTAACACATGAGACGTGGTATGTTGGGTCACCACTTTAGTGGGAGACACTTTGAATAGGAACCCCCTTTTGGGGGATTGTTGTGTCTCCCTTGCAGGTGCATCCTCTCTATGCAATTTTGATGATTTTTCACCCGAGTTTCTTGCTAGTTCGGTTTTGTTAGTTGGAAATTAGTTGGAATGTTGTGAAGAGTCACAACCACATTTTTTCAATGGTGATGGAAATTGGTTGTGTGTGCAAAGAGTGTGACTCTATAATGAGCTAGAAGTTGGGTTCACCTCAAAATTGGTCATGGGTCAATTATAGGGTGGTCGATTGTTAGTTTTCTTGGTTTTCACACTTGGTAACACATGAGTATTATGTTGGATCAAGAACACCTTAGTGGGAGGAAATTTGAACGAAAACTTGTTTTGGGGATCGATGCGACTCCCTCGTAGGGGCTTTGCCTTTGTATGGTTTCGAGGATGTTGGATCCATGGTGGATGGGTGGAATTGTTAGTTTGTGTGAAGGGTAATGCAGTATAATATTAGTTTTTCAGACCCATTTGAAGATTGACTAAAGGCCATTTGTAGGGTGATCAACTCCTATTTTGAATATACTAGGCCCAAGTCTCTTTGAATGGGGAACTTGATAGGGTGACTAACCTATCAGAGCAAGACCATGCGACATTGTCGATGAGTCAAGTTGTTTGGGAATGTAACCCTAATTGGGTGGTAAATTCAGTCCAAGGCTAAATATGGACAAGATACTGATAACGAACAAGTATTGTGAGGAAAAGATGAAAAGGACTTTGAAAAGAGAGTTATAGTGCTTGATTGTTGGCATTGGTATTCTATGTAGAATTTCAGTGCCAATTCTCTAGAATAACGTTATCTATAATGAGAATTTTCCTTGCTAAGAGGGTTCTGAGGAAAATTTAAAACACAACACATAAAGGGCCACTATTCAAAGCCCAATTTGCACCCCATGTTTGTTGCATTGGTTTCCATGTATTGAGGTTTCCCTAAAGAGATGTGAAACAAAAATCTGTTATATAAACTTGTAACCCTTGCAAAATATAATTGCAGTAATCAATGTAGTCTATACAATGGGAAATTAATTAACTTTGTAAAGCACCCACCTAGTTTAGATTGCATCTCCATTTTCGTATTCAATAAGGAGCTAAATATACCATATCTTCCTCTATCCACTTAGATAGTACTTGAGTAGTATTTAACTACTCCAATTGCCATAATGCCTTAGTCACAAATTCATCTATCCCGAGATAGAAATTATACATTAACATAAAAAACAAAGTCCTAAAAGCAATATTTCTTTTCCATTTTTCCCAAGAGCCAATAAAATGACTTTTTTTCCTCAAGCACCTCTTCCCAATGCCACCTTCTACCTTTCCCAATGCATTTACAAGGATAACTTGCATCCTAAATAAGCTTAGGAGAAATTTAGGGTCATGGTTAAAAACAATCAAGTCGCTTGAAGAAATTTTGTAGGTTAAACCGAACACCCTCGGTAATTGAACCCTAATTTAACTCATCTACCATATTTGAAAGATTTTAGACGATTATTTCCCATTATTGAGTGTTGGATTTACCATAGACTCAAGGTTAATGGAATGCTTCTAAATATGGCCTATTGTTGTCTAATGTCCTATTATATTCCACCTAATAGGGGCCAGAAGGTCTCACTTGAGACACATATAGTAATTCCCAATAAGTAACGTGCAAAATGTTAAATATTTGAGTGGGGATCACATTCATTATGATATTATTAGCATCCATTTAAACCACTATAACAAACATCATTATGAATAAAAACTAACATAGATCACCCAAATATAGTACAAATACAAACACATAGGTAGAATAGTAATCCATTATACTAATAACATGCATAGTATTACCTAACTCTAATGTAGGAGTGAACACCAAAAACTAATAACAAATGCAACCCCATTACAACTTCTCGCTAATATTGAATATATTTATGTATGTTATAGACCTTGCATATATAGGAAACTAGAGTGACCTCAAAAAACTCGAAATTATAATAGAGAATTTACCAACTATAAGCCACTCACCACACAAATAGACTACAAAAAGTCTATTTCTTTAGAGAGATATGCAAATTATCTAGAAAAATAGGTGCAAAGAACATATGCGCTGACTCTTTAACCTTATATACTCAACCTTTTACATATTTACTTCTATAATTTCATATTTTTTTTTTAAATTGAATTTTTCTCCATACTAAAACTTTGTAAAAAATGATCCTGCCTTCCTACTCACCCCTAAGTTGGATTCTATCCTTCATATATGTCTTCTTTGTGACCCCAAAAAAAAGAAAAAAACACGCATTCCATATCAAAATATCAAAAAATTTCAAATATCCAATTTTTTCATTTCCCTTTTATTGGAGAGTCAAAATATAAAAAAAAATTCAAATATCATTTTTTTTTTCATTTCCCGCTGCTTTGTCCAGGGAAAGAGGAGGAGGGCTGCCTCAATTGCGGTGATTTCTTTCATCAGAATGAATCTGAACAATATTACCCAGCCTGGGGGCACTGGCCCATCCGTAAATCCTCCATCTCTCTTCGCAACTTGATAATACTTCTGGACAAGCGCTTGAATTGCCGTAATCAAGGTTATCCACTCGCTCACCAGAGGCCAAAGATTTGATCGAGGGTCTCCCAAGAAGTTCAAGGAAGGTGCCGGTAACGAAGAGGCTGAGGTATAATTCTTTTCAAGGTTCAGTCTGCTGACAGAAATTCCTTTTCACTCTTAAACCCTTGCTGTCTGTTGAAAAAATGTAATACTTAGGTGAGATGCCCGATAGGCTATTGTTCTTCAATTTTTTTCCAGAGAAATGTCAAACTCTCTTCTTCCCTTATGTGTTATTAGAGTTTACCCTGGGTTTAATGTTGGCGATACAGTTGTTACAATATTTGAGAAAACGATACCCCCCTTAACAGCATTTACTCTGTCATGCCTGAAATTGTCCTGCATTCTGTCCGGTCTTTTTAGTTGTTGAACATCCAGACCACAGGATGCCAGAGCTGTGGCAGATTCTGTTCCTTGATACTCGAAATTGTGGCATGTAAAAGCAATCCTTGCTGAATTAAGACCTTGAGGGGCATAGATATCCCAATACATCGGTGTAACAAATGCAGTTTGCCAATCGTGGCAATGAATTATGTCTGGTTTCTTTCGAGATTGTAGAAGAAACTCCAATGCAGCTCGACTAAAGAATGTAAAACGTCTGAAATCATCACCCTCTCCATAGAACTGTCCTCGCCAAAAGAACTTTGCTGGATGGTGAGGCTCAATGAAGTACACAGGAAGACCTTCATCTGTCCCTAACCAAACTTTGCTTTTGAACAACTGACCATCAAAATATGAATCAATCTGCATGTCCAGAACCTTTAATTTTTTTACCCGGCTGTAATCCATGCAACCATATTTTGGAAGTATGATTTCCACAATATGCCCCTTTTTCTGTAGTGCTTTGCCAAGGCCAGTCACAACATCTCCTAAGCCTCCGACCTTGGCAACAGGAGCCATTTCTGCGGCAATATGCACCACGTGCAATCCTGGCCTTGTACTTGCTTTTATGAGTTTCAGAAGGTCGGAAATTATATCCTTCTCGTTCTTATCCTTGCACTGTGCATAAGCGTCCCGAATGCGTGATTCCCTGCGCCAAGCCATATCCCTTAATATTTTTGCATCATCAAAAGCCATCTTCTTCTCAAGCATCCAGCCATCTAGAGAAAGAAGTAGATTGCTCCAAAAATCCCAAGGCAAGTCTTGAACAGGTCCATCTAAAAATCATTTGTTGTTTTCATGCTTCAGCTATTCAAGACTCCTTTGAAATGCCTGTACTTCTTCTTGATATATTTGAAGCTGTGCTTTTATATCATTGTCTGATTCAAGAAGCCGCTGCTCTAGAATTTTAATCTGCTCATTTAAAAGTAAATTTTCTTCCTGTGTTTGTTCTAATAAACTTTTATCCACTTGAGCTTAAGCCAGAGCTTCTTCTAGTCTGTCAATCTTCTCCTGAAGAGCTTGGTTTTTTCTTGTAATATCATCTGGCAAAAGCATTCTCTCAGTCGATTTCTCTAGCTCTGCTTGTAAGTGTTCGACCTTTCTCTGTAAGACCTGGTACTCAAACTTCACTTTTGCAAGGTCACTTGCATTTGCCTCAGCAATCACAAGCTTGGACTGTAATTGTTTAGTACTTTCCTCCAGAGCCAACCTTTCTTTCTCCATCTCTGCAATATATTGACCATTTTTGCTGATTTCAATTAGTTTTGATTTTAAGACTTTTACCTCTTCCTTAAGTGACTCATTTTCAGCCTCTAAGGCCTTTAGCTCACCATCAATAATAGGGGACTGACTAACATGTTCCTTGATAGTTGTGTTGTTAACCTTTAAATCTTTTCCATCTTTCCAAATGCTTTCTCTTTTAGCAATCTCTGTTTTCAAAATCTCAACTTCATCTGCAAGAAGCTCAGTTTTTATCTTTTCCTGTGCAGCATACTTTAGTTTTGCATTTGTTTCTGCTAAGCGTGTCGATAAGAGATCAATTTCCCCTTGTAAAGATTCTTTCTCAGCATGAACCTGATCAAGCTCTTTCAAAGCGCGGGCATGTGCTTGGTTGAGTAGCAGAATATCTTTTTCAGCATCCTTTATCATGCTGATCAAGTCCTCAACTTGGATCCCAGAATGCCTTTTTTGGTTATCATTCTGCCTCCTTTTCACAATCTGGATGTCTTCTCCAACCTCATCCATATTTGACTGCTCCATGACTTCTGCACCTCCAAAGAGTTCCGTGTTACCATTGAATGTGGTCAACTCTGGATCATGTGTGATGTCATTTGGGGAAGCACTTGGAAGTTCAAGGTTGTTTTCTGGCACACTTTTTGTATTGTCCATGGATGACCTATCTAAGCCAACAGTTGGACTCTTCCGAGAAATCTTCCTTGTTTGTGCTCGCTTTTGATGGGGACTGCTTTGACCAGGATCCGTAGTATTGTGATTGTGACCTCCTAACTAAAGGTAGCTCATCATTCTGAGAACTGCCCTATGTTCATAACTCCATATCCAAATGGGTGCAACAAGGTAGTCTGCCTATTCTCGTGGTAGACAACAACGATTTGAGTGTGTCCTATTCTCGTGGTAGACAACAACGATTTGAGTGTGTCCTATTCTTGTGGTAGACAACAACGATTTGAGTGAACACGCGCCAAATCTCTGGTTTTTTGTGAGGTTAGGTGAGTTCTCATAATAGATGAAGTAATACTCACTCCAATTTCACTCACATGCTGATGAACTAGTCACACGCATAATGGAGACTATCTGATTTAAAATTCAATAATAGAAACTTGAACTAGGGCCTTTTCTGTTGGTTGAGAAAACATGCTGATGAACTAGGCACATGCATAATGGAAACGGTCTGATATAAAATTTAATAATAGAAACTTGAACTAGGGTTTTTTCTGTTGGTTGTTCTCACAGGTCATAAACCCGCAAAAAATACATAGCAGAAAATCTGACTAATTTTCGATAAACAGATTTTCCATCCAGAGATGGGTTTCTGTTGTGGGTTAATATATGGGTTTTGTATTTTATGGATTGTGTTTTGTTTGTTCCAATTTTCTATGGATTCATGTTTTTTATTATTTAATAGGAAGAGTCGAATGTATTGAATCAGAAGTCACATATCTTGTTTTTATGGATCTCTGAGAAAATCAATAGCTTGGCCATATAGAATAAGATACTCACACAGAACAACATACTTAATTTGAATGGCAATGGACCCTCCTGATGATTTCGGGATAAATTATCCTTTTTATTATCCACTGCACAACATGAGTAGAAGTAGCAACAACAGTAGCGAGAGTGAGAGAAGATGCAGGTAGAACAAGAAGAGTTCACATTTAGATATATTTAGATATTGATGGAGAATGTTAACTGCCATATTTAAAGGAAGCATCTCTTGATACAGTGCTAATCTACAGCCCTAATTTATGTAGGAATGGTGAATTATCAATTGAAAATATGTATCATATGCTCAATAACACTCCTCCTGAATAAAATAATGGAAGATGCAGCCCTAGACCCAGAGTAGTGGGAATCCACCAAGGAAAACGATGAATATTCCGAATGGCCATGAAAAATGAGAGGTGGAGGAAGATTATGGATCAGGGCATGGAGAAATGTATCCTGAGCAATGAAGAGTCATATCCACCTGAAGGATTTAGGCTCTGCAAGCCTGCGCACCAGTCTTACACCTCAAATTTGCAATCGTAGCTCGAATCTTAGCAGCCCCATCACATTACTCTTTAGCTTAGCGCACCTCACCAAAACAATTCTTCAGCCACGCCATTTTTCTGCTCCTCAAAACAGCGGCTCCTGCAACAAATTTTATCAAATAAGCGATTCCAGATCGTTATTTAATTCTTTTTCGTAACTGCAATGAAACTAGTAAGAAAAGGGAGATAGCCAGTTCTGCAGGTATGTCCATGATGCTTAGTTATGATATGGGAGCTAAGCACAAACGTTCGCATTTGAATCTGGGCGAAGTAGTTTCCGGCCTGTGCAGAGGTTTGGGCTTGTTCGAATTAGGAGAACAATCACAACTGGCCTTGCCAATGAAATAGAATGTTGTAAAAAAAAAATACTTTGTATCATATATTGGGTATGCTGGAGCTTTGTTGGACATAAAAGTTAGACTGCACAATATGTGTATTGATTCCTCTGGACAACTCAAACACTGTTCTTTCAACTCCAGCAAGGTTATTGCCAAGTCTGAAACAAATAGGGGACCTATTCTATGATTTCCAGCCAAAATACCAAGATGTTGATTTTTCTATGATGCCCAGAACAGAGAATAGTAGTGTTACTTGCATACCAAGCAGCACAACCATGCTTGCCAACAAAAGAGACTGAAACAGTAAAACAAATTGGTTAAACCAGCGTTAACAGAGTAACCGCAAAACATAATGTTGAACTTAGTTTCCCTTCTTATTATCTTGCATGTGTTTTATAGCAAACCCTGCACTTTCAACAATAAACAATACTTCATTTTATGGCTAACTTGAACGTATTCACTTGGTATTAGATGAATTGGAGCAAGCTCATTAACAAGCTAATTTCCCCATAACTAACATCAAAAACATGATTGATATGTGCGTTGTTCCTAGTTGAATTCTAAGTGGAGGCATTGTTGCTATTTTGGGTTTGTATACTGTATTTCAGTTGGTGAAATGTGGGAGTATTTCCTTCTAAGCATTTGTATTTTGGACTAAAACTCATTTAAATAGGTAGTTTTCAAGACATGCCTGGTTGTGAGATTGCTTAAACATTTCAGCACACAAAAATAGGGGTGTTATCTTGGAAATTAAAAAATGGAATGGAATCTGAAGTTGTCCAGCACCATGCCCTCATTGCCTATGAATAGTGTGCTTTATTAATTGAAACTAGGCTTCCTTTATACTGCATAAAACTGCAGAAACATTTTTATATACTTTATTGTAGTTGGTGATGTTTGGAAGTATTTCCTTCCTGCACAAAAAGGTGAATTATTGTAAGTCCACAAGATCTAGTCTTGGTTAATGAGGTCACTATATTTACCTTTAAAATTTTATATACTAGCAATTGCACTGAAATGGTACTATAGAGGAAAAAATCTTAAAATTTCAACCAAAGTTAGACTGAGAAGATCCGTCTGCCATGATCAATATTTATTGCCTCCCTTCCCCCTTCATCTACTATGTTCTCCTTTTTTTTCAATACCTTGATTGTGGTTGTTTTCCTTAAATTTCCTCCATTGTGCCCCCTTGAGGCATTGACAGGGATTTCTATAATATCCTCTATATATGGCTCATGTTCTTAAGGTTCTGATATGACCAAGCCTTTAATTTCGACTTCTGTAGGGAATAGCAGCAGAGATTCTGTTAAGCCCTAATCTTTGGAAGTGCTTCTTTTCAGTCGATTAATCAATCAGGATAACATCTAGTTTTCTTCGAGAGCCACAAAAAAGTGTCTTTTTAAGGTTCCCACAGAGACCTCATGCTTTCTATTTGCAGTACCCAAATGAAACACCTGAATCAGATTCCAACACCTAAACTTTTCTTTAGAACAAGCCTCCCATGCAGCATTTATCCAAACATGTAAGTCTTCCCATAACTCTATCAATAACTATCTTCAAGTATCTCATGCGGCATTTTTCCAAACCTGCAAGTTTTCCCATAATTGTATCAATCAATAACTACCTTCAACTCAAACGACCATTTACTCATATAGATTTAGTAATTTGATAAACTTCCTGCTAAAAGACAACTCCTCAGTGAAGCTGCGAAAATTCCTGTGTTATTTTGCAAGCAGTGACTGATTACAAGGGAACGAATTTGTAATTTATGCATCCATCTTAACTGTGCAGGAATAAAAGACCTTCAAATTCTCTCTATAGATTTTAATTTAAGTGAAACTTTAAATATAAATCATGTGAAAAAGGAGAAAATATATTTGAATTTACGTTAAATGCATGAATGATTTAGGGTATAAAGGGGAGCGTGCCTAATCTATATTCTATGCATTTTGATTGAACCTTTTGGTGCTTATCAAAGAGCTACTTATGCAATATATTATTTTATTTTTATTCCAATTTTAATGAAACGTATTTGTTGATTTTTTTACCTAAATTAATTTATAGTGTCTATTTTCAAAATAGGAAGATATTAAAGAGTTCATTAACTTTATGAAATTAAAAAGATTGGGGTGGTAAAACACACTGTATAATATTACAAAATATATATACAAATTAATTAATCAATAACTATCTTCAACTCAGAGGACCATTTACTCATATAGATTTAGTAATTTGATAAACTTTCTGCTAAAAGACAGCTCCTCAGTGAAGCTGCGAAAATTCCTGTGTTATTTACGGCTTTGGCTTCTAGTTATGCCCAGGTTAAAGAGAGTTCCTGAGCGAAGCTATGAAAATTATTTTGTGTTTATTTATGACTTTGGCTTCTAGCTATGCCCAGGTTAAGGAGACATATATTCATAAGTTCCCACTTAAAGTGAGTCATAAAGTTTTTTGAGCAGTTTTATTTCAATCCTGTACATAGCAACTGCTAGCTAGAAAATATTGGAGGTAGCAAGTTACACTTTCACATTGATCAAAAATAGCATGTCAGTTGGGGTTTTGTTGTGAGTTCAACCCCTGATCAGGATGATTGAGCCAAAGAGTGGCTTAAGGGGAAATTACAATTCCACAACTTCAAACCAAACCATTAAGGGAAAATTATCAATCCACAACTTCAAACCAAACCATTAAGGGGAATTACCAATCCACAACTTCAAACTGAACCATTAATGATATATATTATGAATATGCGGTGGTAGAGCATCCCATTAGCCAAATGCAGGGCTGTGTTCAATTTCTAGCTTGTTGAGTTTTCAATATAAAATCCATTGCAAGATGAACTCTTTTTCTGCATTCTGGAAAAACTATCAATTTTGATTATATTCGTCTTTCAAAGCAGCTAGAGTTGTGTTAGGATTACTGTAATACAACCCCAAAAATGTGGCCATTGCTGAATAGGGGCCAGCCAGTGACTGGCTATGCATGATGCACCTATTAAGGAAATGGCATGGATTCCAGCAATGAACTTGCTTGCAACTGGAAGCTGCGACAAGACACTTAAGTATGTATATGATGGTTTTCTTTGATTCCGTCTCTCTTTGCTTATTTATGTTATGAGTTTGCTTGTAAATGTTAGTGGAGTTGCGACCTTATGAATTTTAAACCCATTTGAGCACAGTGCCAAAAATTTAATATCTTTTAGGCTTTGAGAGAAATAGAAACTTCTCATCTGGCCAATTTTTTTATAAAATTATATGAAATTATTTTTATAAAATTATATGAGATAAAGGCAAAAAAAAATTGTTAGATTAACCCAGGTCCTAGATTAACTACTCAACATTCTTTGCTTACTGCCATAGCCTCGTACCTATGCAAACCTTGTTAGAAACAGAGACACCTTCCTTTTAATTTGGATCAACATTGTATTCTGAAAATCTTCATATAAATTGTGTTGTCCCTAGTGATAAATTTTAATGCCTGGATCTCCTGCTTGCAGCTGTCTATCACTCTCTCCTTTTATTCTATGCACTGCTCCACACGTAGAGGACCAAAGGTTGACTGGAACATCAGCAACTTGAAGTTATTTAAGACTGCATCAACCTCTCCTCCAAACTTGAAGCAACTTTTGAAAGCTTCCTCAGCCTTTTCCTCTAAGGCTCTAGCCCTGTCGAGACATTTACAAGCTTCAGAAAAACAGATTATTTTCTCCAAGTCACAGAGCTGAGGAATGCCTACCCCCTCATCAGGATACTGTATTTTCCATTGAATGATGTCATCTAGCATATTTATAATATTCTCCAATTCTTCCTTGACAGGCACCATCCTCTTTATATAATCATCAAACTTAGGAGTTTTATCTTTGATGCCCTAAATGCTCCTGTAGAATTATTTCTGAACCGTACTCAGTTCCTCTTGGATCTCAAGTGATTTCCCTTTGAACTCTTTAACTGAGTCTAGTTCAGCTTGTTGCTGGAATTCTAGCTCTGTAATTCTTTGCTTAGCAGCACTGAGTTACCACCAATGAAAATGAAGAAGGGCTCATGCAAAGGGTTCATATTTGATCTTCAATAGGTTGATGCGAGGATAATATGAGGATCCTCTTTCCCATATAATTTCGATCTTTGAGATTTTGTAACTTCAAATCATAATGTCTATCCAATTTTTTCTTGCATGTTGGAAACTTCACAAGTTCAACCAAAGGCATTGGAACGTTCACAATTGTTGTCTAGCATGAAATACCATAATCTGAACTTTTCAAAGTTGATGTTTCTATAGTACTCTGAATTCTCTTAGGAACTTCACTTTGACTTTTCTTAGGAGGAGGAGATGGTTCTTCTTGACCTTAATTGGATGTGCCCTTTTTCCTCCTGCCATAAAATTATAAATCACGGATTCCCTATACCCTCACAGTCCTTATGAAGAGATATAATGCTGCTACATATTCTAGTGTCACAAAGATGGGCCTTATATCATCATAATAAGTTCTGTCACGAAGTAGCATCCCTCAGGTTTTTGCACAGGATGTCACTAAACTCTAATTCTTGATGATTCAAAAAGTTTTGTATGTCTTTGTATAGTTCAGATCACAAATATACATGTTCTACTTGTCATAGAGATGCTCAGAATTTTCACAAATGTAAATTCTGTAAATTTTGTCCTTGGTGCTAGCTCTGCTGCAAGCACAGTGTATGATCCCATGCTTTCCTCCAAACAAGTGAAATAGTTCTCAAGTTTCCTTGGGCTTCAACATGGTTTTCACTGAAAGGTTCTTTGTACAATATAATTGTCTCAACAAAAGGAGTTAGGATGGTAGTATATGAGAAATTCATTTGTATGTGTCCATATTTGATGTCCATTTGCGTGACAACAGCATTCCCTTGTTGCACGAATGTCCAATACTACTATGTCTATAATGATGAAGACATTAGGCTAAGCTGTTGGATGGACTTGGAGGTTCTTGATCAAACCCACTAAAGGAATCTCTCGGGAATCAAATTCACATACATTTCGATAGGGTCTTGAAGTCTTCAAATCCATTTTCTTTGGAACTTCGAGTGCCATTACATTCATGGCGTCTTCAGAGTCTAGCTTACAATTGTGCAAAATCCAAACTGTTACCACCAATGAAATGAAGAGGGCTCATGCAAAGGGTTCATATTTGATCTTCAATAGGTTGACGCGAGGATAGTATGAGGATCTTCTTTCCCATATAATTTCGATCTTTGAGATTTTGTAACTTCAAATCATAATGTCTATCCAATTTGTTTCTTGCATGTTGGAAACTTCACAAGTTCAACCAAAGGCATTTGAACGTTCACAATTGTTGTCCAGCATGAAATACCATAATCTGAACTTTTCAAAGTTGATGTTTCTGTAGTACTCTGAATTCTCTTAGGAACTTCACTTTGACTTTTCTCAGGAGGAGGAGATGGTTCTTCTTGACCTTAATTGGATATGCCCTTTTTCCTCCTGCTATAAAATTATAAATCATGGATTCCCTATACCCTCACAGTCCTTATGAAGAGATATAATGCTGCTACATATTCTAGTGTCACAGAGATGGGCCTTATATCATCATAATAAATTCTGTCACGAAGTAGCATCCCTCAGGTTTTCGCACAGGATGCCACTAAACTCCGATTCTTGATGATTCAAAAAGTTTTGTATGTATTTGTATGGTTTAGATCACAAATATACATGTTCTACTTGTCATAGAGATGCTCAGAATTTTCACAAATTTAAATTCTGTCATTAAGTGTAGCTTCAGACTTGGAATTGATCAGAATCTTGGCTTTTATTCACAGTGATGATTTTGGTCCCTTCTATAAACTATGTACCTTAGTCTTTTGGTCCTGTAGCATAGAGTAGATCGCAGACTTTTGATTCATTTTGCACAAAGGTATAGAGATGCTCAGTCCTTTATGTCACAGATAAGACTTGTTTTGCATGTCTTTAAGTTCATCATTTGTACATTTAAATGCCTCATAGACGATCCACATGGTTTTGGTTTCTTTTAACTTTAGATCACAATACACTTCTATCCTTCGTCTCACAGTGCCACAGTTTTGCATTGATTACGAAGATGATGGTCTTTTTAGATGTCAAAGATGGATAGTCTCCCAAATGAGTCGAGCTGCCTTATATAGTGTTAGATAGACCTTGTATCGTTTCATGTTGGTGTCATCATTGATGCCTTGAATCTTCAAATATTTGTTGCTATAGTAAGCTTTAGATACCTCATAGAAGTGTCACATAACCTTTTTGTATTGATCGAAGAACAATACCTCAGATATTCGTTTTTTCCCAAACAAACTTGCTTCAATCATTATGGCAATTTTGGACTTGTTCATACTCTCAGACTAGCCTTTGAACTCAACAGTAATTGATGTCAGCTACAATATTTTGGTTACCCAAACTATACAAATATCATGAATACACTTGGTCTTTTTGATTCAGAAAGGAGCGCACAGTCATGCTCAGATTGCCACTGAAAGTATTGTCACAATAGGTTGTCTTCTTTTAACTGATTTCATATAAGCCATTTTCTTTTTCTTTGAGTACATTGTAGATTATAAAGATAATGAATTGTATGCTTATCATAGGAGAAGGTGCCTCTGAAATTCACATTAGTACAGGAAACTTACTTCGTAAATCAACATAGAGACTCAAATATGTGTACCTATGCCAAATATTTTGTCGACAACAGAGATATGAATTTCATCCTTGATTTACAGAGATAATGCCATAGAGTCTTTGCATGTATTATAGGTCTCTTTTTCTAGCCATTAAGTATTTCGGTCCTTCCTTTATTGATGAGCTCGGTTCACAGGAATATTGATGTCTTTCTTCAACTTGAATCACAGAGGTACTGTGCCTCTTTCAATTCGTATTTTAAGGAAAGGATGTCACGGAATTTGTATGATACTCTGCTTAAGGTGCCACAGGGATAAGCAAATAAGCCAACAAACTGTTATCTTCAATCTGACTTTCCTTCAACCTAGCTCCGATACCATGTTGAGAAATCAAGATGCTTGTAGATTAGGGTAGATTTCTCTTAACTTGATAATTAATTGTGAATGTTTGTTGACTTCTTGTTACTTGTGTTGTCTTAGCTAGTCATGAAAATGTTTGAAGGAATGCCTGAATTAGCTTATGAATTGTCCCTGAGTGATCTGGTGGAGCAGAAGGCTGCCATGCAGAAGAGATCAAATGAGGAAGTGAAAACAGAAAAACATAAAGCAGAGGAGAGGAGTTCAGGAAAGCAGGACAAGAGGAAGACAAGTGGAAGCTATATAAATGGGTCAAGTAAGAGTAAGGGAGAAAATACTAAACCGTTTCTTCTCAATATATTTATTCCCAGAAGCTTGACACACCGATTTCATTCTACCTCTAGGTCAATACCCACAAGTTGTTCTCAGGTCAAGAGCCATGATTCAGAGAAAGGATCAGGGAATACATATCTTGTTGCAAACCTATATAAGATAAAGACGTCCTATTCTCCTATTTGTTCTTCAATTGGCTTCTCCAAGGTGTCTCCTAAACCATTTTCTGCCCAGGATGGTCAGTCTTATCAGGTTCTCCCAGCTTCTACCATACATACTGGTTATAATTTTTGCCTTTGGAAATTGAGCATGAGTCAATGCTCATTCTGTTGCGGGTACACTTTCTTCTCCAAGACTATTTTCCAGGTGCTTCTTCTGTGTTTCTCTTCACTCAACTTCTGAATTTTCAATTTCTGACCATTGAATAGATTTTATCTTAATTATGAACTGGAAAACCCCAGGGTTCAAGCTTAACTCCATGCTTAATAACCACCCATGGCTTAAGAAGTCCACACCAGTCACTTAGAAATTTCGAACATCACAATCTATCTACTTATAATTTCACTTATAACAGCCCCAGTGCCTTGAGATGCTATCTTTTACTCTTAAAATGTGGGAACAAAAGATTACAACTTAATGGGGAGGTAGCACCTTCATTAAGAACTGATTATTTTATTTAACCTATCATTAAGGAGTGGAAAGATGGAACCTTAAAAAGTTTGCTTTAGATGTTTCTTCCCACGTCATTCTTGTTGTCGAGTGTGAACTCCATCCATGTTTTTTTTTGAAGTTTTATCAGATTTTATCTCTTTATGATCATGTTTTATCCATGTCGGTTGACATCAGAACAGTTTTTGGCATGCGAGTAAACTTTGACAAAGCAACCCTGAGTCATCCTGAAGTCAAAGTCTTTCTGCATATACATCAAAAAATGTGAGGACATGCTAGTGAAAAGTTGGAAACTGCTAATTCACTATTGTCTGTTTTCTTTTCGTTTCTTTTTTTTTTATCACGAGAATCAATAATTAACTACTGTCATTTTTCTTTCTATTTCTTTCTTTTTCCTTTTTTTTTCAGTATTAGGAGAATTTCTTTCTTTTTCCTTTATTTTTTATTTTTTATTTTTTGGGTATTAGGAGAATTCCTAAACTTACTGCCTGTCCCTGAGGAGGCCCAGGGTCATGTCTGAGGGACTGACCCTATACTCCTGAACCTAATGCATTATGCAACTGTCCACAGACACGCTAGGTGTGTTAACTGAGTTTCAAACCTGGGTGGGGCCTTGATATTGCTCAGCAAAAAATTTCTTCCTTGGACTAATCTGGGGGAGGTCCAGGATCAACCTTTGTGGCTGCCTTATCACACCAAGAGTATATCCAGCAACCTGTAAGCCAGATATAATCCAGATATACCAGATCTTATGATTTAGCAAGAGCGGAGACTCTAGGAAATGGGGAGTCTACTCCTTGGGGTGAGATCATAGCAGGCCATATACTCAATGAGATTTGAACCGCGGTCTCGTTAGTTTCACCCAGTGAAACTTACTGTTAAACCACATATCACTGTATAATTAACTATTGTCTATTACTTGAAACATTTCTAAAACTTTAAAGTCCCTAGCTGATTGGATTGCTGTAACACTGAGCTGCTTGCCCTTTCATGATGTGGGTTAACTGAGTTTCGAACCTAGGCGGGGCTTCAATATTGGTCAGCAAACACTTTCCAATGCAAGTCGTCCACCATTTGGCCTAGCACAATAGGCTAATTAACAATTTTCTGTTACTTGAAACATTTCCGAAACTTTTAAGTCCTTGGTTGGTTGGATTACTCAAACACTGAGCCACTTGCCCCATGCAAACACTTTCCAATGCAGGTCGTCCAATGTTTGGTCTAGCACAATAGGCTAATTAACAATGTCTGTTACTTGAAACATTTTCGAAACTTTTAAGTCCTTGGCTGGTTGGATTGCTCTAACACTGAGCCACTTGCCCCTTCATGAGGGACGCCCTTAAGGGTTCAACATAGATGTGTGTATTCCTATTTCCAACACCCTCGTCAAGCCACACTTTGGCTAAGGTCCCCTGGCTAACCTCAAGCAAAACTAGCTCTATCCTCGTTTTGAAAATTATACATACTAAGATTTACCCCAGATTTTCCCTTGGCCAGTGTGTTGCTGTACTACTGAGCTACATGCCCCTTCATTGTGGGCATCATTAATGGTTCGACCTAGATGTATAGATTGTTATCTCCAACAAAGAAAACACCTAATTTGGAAGTAAAGCATCAAAACTGAACGAAAGAGAATGTATAATGAACAAAGTTTTTATGCCAACATTCTACCATATTCCAAAGTTGTCATGTTTGACTTCTAATTAATTTATATAGATTTTAATCATTGCTTTATGTTTAATTGAGTATAATTGCAACCCAATTCGTTTCATATTTAATCATCCCTGAATTAGGTGTGCTCATGCTCCTAAGTCATGACTTTTGGACCCGTGTATGGAAGTGCTCGTTGCTCTGTTTCCAAAGGTTTTGAAAGTGGTCATTTCAAAAGTCATCCATGTTTCCAAATGTTGTCCTTACCCTGTTTCAGGCAACTAAGACTTCAAAATATTGTGCTCTTTGGTTGAATCGAAAATTTTATTTGCATATGAAAGACTGGGAATCCAAAAGGAAAAAGTGGTTCCATTTAAAGATATGGCAACCTAAATTATCCAAATTCTTTTTATTACACTCCATCCATCTATTTCGTTGCAACATTCCTAGTCCTTTAGTATTCAATTATAACTTTATAAAATCAAGATGGCCATCCATATTCAAAGGCTTCTGCTTTTCTTTGCGTTATCTTCTAATAAGGTTTTTTATTTCCAAGTAATTCAACTACCAAAGGTAGTACATGCGAGTAGAGAAGTAATTCAACTACCAGTTATTCTCCTACATAGTACATGCTTTGATAGATTATATCAAAAATCTTACCAATACAATAACATTGATTGTTGTATGTGGACATTTTTGGTCAGGATGGCCCATTACATAATCAAGATGAGGAGATGGATCATGCAATTGCACTTTCTTTTTTTGAGGAACTAACCAAACCAGATGGTATATGATGGAAATTTCATTTTTTTACAGTTACTTTTAGTTTAATTATATCATTTAGCTCGATGCTTTTCGTATATTCAACTAAACCTTTGTTGCTTAACAAGACTTTGTCATTTCCATGTTTTAGTGAAACTGTTTATGGTTTGATACTCTCATACAACCTTTATCAAGTTACATGCACCCTCATTAGAAAAAAAAAGAGAATTTTGCTTGCCATGACTATCTTTCTTTGTCATTGTTGACTTAAGAAAGTCTTTTAGCTAAGAAACTAGTTTCAAGGTTATGGCATAACTTGTCATATAAATTGAACGGAAGTTATATCCAAAATGTTAACTTGTAAACTACTTAGCTGGTTTTAGGCTTTCCATTTAAAATCTACTTCAGTTTGAACTTTGAACGAGTTGTTCCATAGACTTGAATATTAAGAGATTTTGGTGTAAGGATTAAAAATTAGCCCGTAAGGCCTCTTAGTTATTCATTTATTTTATTTGAATATAACATTTACTATTAAATTAGAACCACTCGGCACAAATACGTCATAGATCAAGATCATATTTTATAGAGTTTCGTAGAATAAAAATAGGAGCAAGGACACTGAATTCTTTCAATCTTCTTGGTTCTTATTCCTTTGGTGTATCTTTGCACCTTTAGGGGCAATTGCTAGTTTAAAGTCTAATTCTTTAAAGGGTGCTAGCTAAATGGAAGAGCACCTGCTTTACAAGTAGGAGGTTGGTGGTTCGATTCCATCGTGCCCTGATATTCATATATAGGGAATGACGAAGATTAGTTTTTGGTGACAGATGCTCTTTTGACCATCACCAATGAGCTTATGGTGACATTTTTCGACCCTCACCAAAAAATGAAATAGTGACGGTCAACAAACACCACCATATATACGCATCAATAGTGAGGACCATTAAAGGTCCGTCACCATAAATCGTTGTTGTTGATATGAAATGGTGAGGGTCAATGTTTGTCATTATAGTCATTATTCGTGACGGACCTTGATGTCACCAATGAGTTTATGGTGACGGTCAATGAACGTCACCATATATATGCACCAATAGTGACGGCCATGAAAGGTCCATCACAAAAAGTCGTTGCTATTCATATGAAATGGTGATGGTCACTGTCTAACATTATAATCAATATTTGTGACGGACCTTGAATGTCACCACAACACATACTTTCGGCAACGCCACCTTTGGTGACGTTCAATTTTTTGGTAACGGAGGCTATTGTCCGTCACCATTGCTCGTATGAAATGGTGACGGTCACTATCCGTCACTATAAATCATTATTGGTGACGGACCTTGAATGTCACCACAACACCTATACTTTCGGCGACGCCACCTTTGGTGACGTTCATTTTTTTGGTGACGGAAGCTATTGTTTGTCACCATTGCTCATATGAAATGGTGACGGTCACTATTCGTCACTATAAATCATTATTGGTGACGGACCTTGAATGTCACCACAACACCTATACTTTCGGCGACGCCACCTTTGGTGACGTTCAGTTTTTGGTGACAAAGGCTCTTTTGACCCTCACCAATGAGCTTATGGTGACCATTTTCGCCCCTCACCAATGTGCTTTTTTCTTGTAGTGAATTCTTGGAGTTAATGCAAAGGAATTCCATTTGTTATCTGAGGATCCTGATGTAATAAAGGAAATTGTCTCCAAAGAACTCTAGACAGACCACATCTTCACACTATCAGTGAAGACAGAAACATTTAGAGACATACCACGCTTGAAATTTGTTATCATCAAAGAAGAGAGCTTGCAATTCTCAATAGAATGCAAAAACATCCTTCAAGCAATCAATAAAATTTCAATATCAAATGCGTTAATCCTAATTTTTATTATCTTATTTTAAAAATACGTTTATAAACAATATTATTTTATATTCCTTTCCAAATATATCTCTTATTCTTTACTCATATGTTTTCCATCAAAACATCTAATTGTATGTAATTTCATTTAATGGAATTCAAATTACTTTAACTTTTTCCCTGTTAACAAATCAACCAAATTTACACATTACGTATCCAATTACATTCTTGTACATCTCTAAAATACTTAAATATAATCTCAAACATATTTTTATCAACATGTTACACATCTTATTATCTTCCTCTATAGCTATAAATTACTAAAATTTCATTTCAAACACATTTTTCTAATAACATATTAACAAAAATAAATTGTAAAATTCAATTTCTTTTTTCCCCTTCCATACACTAACATAGTTGTTGTCTTTCCAACTAACATTGTCACTCCATCTCTCTTTCATGTAGGTGCATTAACTTGTCGGAATGTCTACTACTTCTAATGATGAACGCGTGTGAAGATACTATGCAACAAATAAAGAACAAATAAATGCATGTCGACGTGCAACTTATCATGCTAAGCAAGCCCTCAAATATTCCCAAACAAACAAAAGGCAAAAGAAAAGTCAAAATTCATTGTCAGGAACATACGATGGAAATTCACAATTTCCATTAAACAATTCTCACTCCGAAAGCAATTCTCTTTCCCAATTTACAAGTTGATCATCTTCTTAGCAAACCACTCTACCAAATTCATCCAAAGCTCATTCGCCACCACCCTCCATTCCACATTCTTTCAACAACGCTCATAGTAATGATGCTCAAACAAATTCATCCATACCTCATTCCACCCCTTCATCCATTACACATGATTTCAACAACATTCATATTAATGATGCACAATGTGAATTCCATGCAAGAATTGATAGGCTTGCACCTAAATCACCATGCTCCATTTGTCTCGAATCCTATCCTGGAATCCATATCCACATGTCAAACCAAATCAATTGTTGCTACAGATGCATGTCTAAAAAAAACATTCACCATTTCTCATTATCAAACAGCATGGACCCTGGTCCTCAACAACCCGTCCTAGCTAATATTTCACAAATAGAAGAAATGCTTATTGATAGGGTTAACCCTGTCCTCCAAGTAACACATGCACGTGGTGGCCAATATAAATATACTGGCCACATAATTTTATTTCTGTAAGACATTACAGAAATAACATGCATGTTGCCACGATGTGTTGAAGACTTGGATATTTTAATCATTACCCGTCAAAGTAATGACCATCAAGCTTATGATTGCATTGTAATTAGACATCGAGTTTTCGCTGCATTAGAATACAAATTGACAAGTGATATTTACTATAGGAATGCTCGCATTGATAACAATGCACTAGCATCCTTACTAGAACTCCCAACCAATATATCCTCATCCCTTCACCATTCCAATACCACAGATCCAACTACTCAACTATCAATCGAAACACCAATTTTCCCCACTGAAGATTCTGAAGACTAATACCCACACCATACATCATCATTCATTCCCACTATTCCTAATAGAAATATAGAAATCCAAGAAATACAACATTATTTACATGCATACAACCACCATTCTGCTACTACAATCCAATGGCCACCAATAATCTTATCCCCAATCAATGAATACAACACAGAAGGTCTACTCTCTATGGATTTCCCAGCCCTATTCAGGAGATGCACTACCTAATCAACCAAGAATAAAGACAACATAGTTACATGAATATGCACTTCACCTTCTGCATTACCACGATAACAGATTTGGCAAGCACCCTCGCTTCTACTACTACATATACAATCTGATGATGCGTCATCGCAGTCAAGCAACAACATCCTTTTTTGTAAAAAAAAACTTCGGAGATGGCTTACCAACATCAATCCAAGAATTGAACATCCGATTACAACAATTTCCAGACGAGAAATTGGCAGAACAAGTGATGTGTTTTGGTAGCTCTCTACGTGGCACAAGATCTTTTTGGCAGAAAGCTAAAAATGAAATGACAGACATGATATCTCAACTCAGCTGCCCAACGTTCTTCTTCACATTAAGTGCAGCTGATACAAAATGGCCTGATATTCATGCAATCATGCCAGGAATTCCACCTCCTGATGTTGCAAAACAACACAAATGGAGGAATGATAACATTATCTCTAACCCCCACTTAACATCACTATATATGCACCACATATTCACAATATTTCATGAATTTATCTTGGAGAAACACCTGCAAATAAAAGACTACTGGTGCATGTATGCACTCTACCATGTTACTTTCATAAGTCTCTATACATCAAACTCCTTAGAATATTTCAAAATATTCTAACAAAAAAACATCCTTCGCGGGTATGAATGGAAACATAGAGGATCAAGACACATCCATGGCTTCCTCTAGATACAAAATGCACCTGATATGGAAACTCTTAATTGGGATAACATAGAAATAGTTGATAGTACTAAAAAATTATTTGACAAATACATATTAGATTGGAACCCTCGGCTTTCTACAATTTCTCAAACAAATGTAGAAGACCCTTGCTTATTTTCCACGTCAAATATTCTTAGAAGAAATCCTTTTAATGATTATTTCCAACTTATCAATTGCAATGAGAGACACACAAAATTCACTGGAAATGCATGCCTCAGAAAAAAAGGCTCTTCATTCGAATGTCGATATAAAGCACCTTGGGAATTACATGCACATTCCTCCTTGTTCATTGAATCCAATGGAAAAAAAACATACACTCCCCCTCGCAATGATTATCGACTAAATACCCATAACACTACTATCCTATCTATCTGGCATGCAAATATTGATTGCCAACTAGTACTCTCAATCCATGTCGTTCATAAATATATTCCCAAATATGCATCCAAAGTAGAAAAAATCTGAAACATTCCATGACATGCTATGTAGAATTGTACTCGCTTCACCTAATGTTGACCCAACAACATCTTCATTTCAAAAATTCCTTGCAGAAACTCTTATCGATCGTGACATAGGAGCACAAGAAACTTGTCATATGATAAAGAAATTACCACTAACATTGTGTAGTCCCTCCTTCTTTCCTTTAAATGTAAGCCAACAAATTTATATGCGCCTTCCAGAGAATAACACCACGACTCCTCCATCACCACACTTCATAGATACATACATCCATCGACCATCTCCCTTAGAATCCACATCACTTATAGAAATAGCAAGATCATGGTCATATGATCCCCATTGTAAGACAAACAAATGGAAACAAAGACCTAAACAAGAAATTCTTCATATCATACCATGCTATTCCTTAATAGCATCCACAACTGACTCTTCTTATGTTGACTTCTATAGAGTTGAACTTATGATTTACAAACCATTTTTCCATATCGCAACTGACACATGAAATTTTGTTGAAGAATTTATCAGAAATTGGCAAGCATTCCGTCCATTCTACAAACCTTGGCATCAACATCGGACACTATCTGATATCGATCCTGCTACAAATGATAACACAACTACTCAAGAATTCCATCGTCTAGAAACCATGGACCTAAATGAATGGGAATTACTCTCTCAGTTGTACCCTACAGATGAACTGCTCATAAATGACATTCAAATTCTTGGTCTTTGTGGTTTTGATGACAACCATAACTGGAATGATACAACTGTCCCATTTCATCTCCAAGAAATAGGCGCACATTTCATTGATAATAATCACTCTTTCCATCGCATTATTCAAACAAATACAAATACTCTAATGTGCCTTAGCTCATTATCTTCAATGCAAAAAAAAGCTTTGGATATTATTTGTGCTCATTCTAGTAAGAAGGATATCTTACCTTCTCTGTGAATGATAATACAAGGTACTGCTGGAATTGGGAAATCCCTTATTATAAATTGCATCAGAGAAATTCTCATAGCACTTGCTAGCTCAGAACCTTCATTAATCATGCTCCTAGCCCCTATAGGTGTTGCAACATTCAACATACAAGCATCGACAATCCATGCCGCTCTCCACCTTCCAATAAAATATCTTACACCATTAGAAGGTAATGCTCTTGCAAAATTTCAAGAAGAACTTAAGCATATTAGGTACATACTAATCGATGAAATGAGCTTCATTGGACCTAAGCTTCTTAACCAAGTTGATGAACTTCTTCGTGAGGCATTTCCATTAAAGATAAAATTTTCATTTGATGGTTGTTTGATTGTTACCACCCATCAAAGACATACCACTATATGCATGGACAAGTCATGGAACCACATTGTGCAACACATTCACAACAGTCATCACATTGGACAAAATATTTCGTCAACAAGGTCAGAACATTGCTCAAGTTATTTTCAGAAACGTCCTCCAAAACATTAGAAGTGCAAATCCAAAAATTGAGGACTACAACATGCTTATGACGCGAACAGACTCTTTCTTGTTTGAAGATGAAATACAGTCTTTCCATGATTCTATACATCTATTTCCATCAAACGCTCAAACATTGGACCATAACAAGCAAATGATAAAATCTTTAAACACTCCAGTTGCAAGATCAATCGCAGAAGACGACACCACATATTCTACATTCTCTTTAGACGAAGAGCAACTAGAACGACTTATCTACCTATGCAAAGGGAAAAAATTAATGTTGAATTCCAACCTTTGGGTTTCAGCAGGGCTTGTTAATGGTTTTGTCGGGGAAATCATATCTATCTTCTACAAAGAATCAACATCGCCTCCACAACTTCCAACATTTGTAGTCGTTGAATTTCCAAAATACATCGGAAATGCTTGGAATGAAACAAACCCCACTCACTTGCCGATTCCAGCAATAAAAAGAAACGGTCATACGCAAATTCCACTAAAAATGGCTTGGGCTTTAACTATACATAAATCTCAAGGTATGACTCTGCCACAAGGAACGATAGACATTGGAAAAACTGAATGACAAGGCCTCACATTCATAGCAATTTCAAGAGTCCCTTCACTACAAAATCTTCAAATTTTCCCTACATTTAGTTTCGATCGTTTCATGAAAATGAAAGACAACAAAAATATTGCTCGTAAAAAACAAGAAGAAGAACATCTTTGTTCAATGTCTTCTACAGACGACCAACTCCATTCCATATGTTAACATCTCCAAAACGTTTCCACATATCATCAGCTCCATAATATTTTCATCACGTATCATATCTACCTATTACCAATAACTTAATTTACTCATTATTAATACATAGTTTAAAATATTAAATTCATTATATAATTCTTAACTATTTCCTTCTAACATTTTATATCTTTTTAAACAGAACACATGGACTCAAAGATATCACAGCTACAAAGCTACTGCATTCCATATATAACATCTCGTAAAGGTTTCCAAATATTATCAACTCCAAAATATTTTAATCACAAAACATTTCTACCTACTAACGTTAACTTGATTTAGTGATTATTAATAAATGGTTCAAAATATACATTCTTGATATAATTCATACCTATTTTCATCTAACAATTTCTTTGTTTTGAAATAGAAAACATGGACTCCCATATATCGCAACTACAAAACTATAGCACAGAGATAGATACAACAATTCATTCATTGCAGGCAATACAAAAAAGATTCTTGCCAGTCCCAAATCCAAATGTGCCACTATACAGACTACAACTAGCTATAGATTTATTACTCAAAATAAAATCTACTATCAAACATCTGATCCACATACACGAACAAGATAAATTGAGAAAATCCAAAGCAGAATGGAAATCCGGAAATAGGCACCTGCAATTTCGAATAAATCTCCAATGGTGTTCAGTCTGCCATCGATTGACCTGCATCTACGACTGAACGTTTCCAATTACACATATTACAAATAACTTCAATTTCAATCAATATAATTTCTTTATGATAGAATTCACACAAACCCTCATTGAAGTCAACTTGAACAAGTTATTTTCCATTTTCAAATAAATATGTTTTCTTCTAATTTTCAACAAAAAAAGTCTTTGCAGGTTGCTTATTACATCAGCATATCTCCTAACTCTTCACCAAGCTCAGAATTAATCATTTTGTTCATGATACACTTGTAATCTTTTACAAAAAATATAATTTCATTGCAAAATACTAACATGCAATGTACATTTCTACAATTGCACACTCTTCAAAATTACATTTCAAACATTGTACATTCTTAAAATCTCACATAATAGAAATCAATTGCCATCAACTAACCTTTCCATTACATAATTTACTTATTTCAACAATATAATTATGTATTCTTTTCAACATCATATTATCATAATATTAAAACTCCTAATAAATATAAAAAACTTCAATAATTGATTTCAATATTTTTACATTTCAATAATTCAATTTGTTTTTTTTAAATAAGCACAATATCTTTGACAAATTCTACCATAAGTTTCTTTTCAACTACGAAAATGCAATGTCTATTTAAAACATTGTACATTCTTTATACTTATCTCCAATGACATTATAATATAACTTTCTTTTCAACTATGAAAATGCAATGTCTATTTCAAACATTATACATTTTATATACATATCTCCAATGACATTAAAGTATATTTATATATCTATAGGCACATCAAATTAATTACAGATCATCTCCTTCTACCATCTTCCTTAGGGCATTTCCTTTGCAGCATTAGGTGCAATTGATAGTTATGGTATTTTATTTTAAAACTTTAAATTAATATTATATTTATATATTTTTATAATAACAATTATTTTTTTAATTTTTTTTTGTACAACCCACCCAGTATGAAAACATGTGTAAGCTCATCTTTTCGTCCCTTTAAAATTAAAATTATGTTCTAAACAGAAAATTAAGCACTATAATTTAAAAAAAATTAATATACTCTAAAGTAATTAAAAGTAAAAAAAAATGTTTAAATCTTATATTTTTCAAAAATATTTCAACAAAATATTTAAATAAAATATTTGAAGATTAATGTTAACTAATTTATGTCAATATCAATTTCAAAAAAAATTTCATGGGTAAAATTTTTATTTGGTCCTATATATACTCTATTTAGTATTCAAAAATACAATTTAAACAATGAAAAATAACACATTGTATTTTCCTCTCTAAAAAAGTTTGAAGGTGAAGAAATTTTTGTTGGAAGTGATGCTTCCATATCATATGTAGGTGAAGAAATTTGTGTTGGAAGTAATGCTTCCATGTCATATGTAAGTGTCAGTGTGAGTCCCAAGGTGTCAATCTATAAGCTGTTGATTCCTATGTTATGAATTGGAATTGTGTTTTGTGTCATGTCTAAGTCATCATTTGTCGAATTCAGTGTTCTATGTACTATATATTTTAATTGTTCTGATTAATAAAGAAACAATGTGTGGTTATTGTGTGCAACCATTGTCTCTAGCTCTCTTCAAATTTCTATAAATTTGATCTCTCTTGGCTCATGTTAGATCCATAAGGTAGAAGAACCTAAAGAAACATTTATGCAAAAATCCAAATTCTACACCTCCACTCAGTTTAGTCATTCCAATAACTATTAATATTTCCACATTGTTTAGAAGAACCTAAAGAAACATTTATGCAAAAATCCAAATTCTACACCTCCACTCAGTTTAGTCATTCCAATAACTATTAATATTTCCACATTGTCTTCATGGTTTTGGTGAATGTATGGTTTTTCTAATTCACTTGAAATTTCAAATTTATGAATTTTGTAGCACAATATTTTAAATAATCAATTCTCCTTTAGTAAAAAATTTTGTATATATTTATCTAGTGAATAGATTTTTGAGAGAAAAAATTAGATTTTTTTAAAAAGTACATAACATTTTAAACTTATTTATATATAAAATAAAACATATAAGATACCAATTTAATGTTACATATAATAGGATCAAAATAGGCTGATACTTTCTACAAAATTTTAAACTCAGTTTATAATTTTGGCTATAAGATTTTTTATCTGGATAAATTATTTTTCCAATAGGTTAATCAAAGTTTTATTTATAACCACTATTTATTTAATATTAATTTAAATTTATTTGAAAATAAATATAGATATTAATTTAAAATTTTTAACTATATTCTTATTTAAATAAAATATAAATATAAATTTTATATTTCAATTATTTGATTCCTTTAATTTTATTATAAATTTAAAATTAAAATAAATTAAATGTTAAAAATATGTTTTATATATTAATCTTCTCTAAAAAAATGCTTTGTATACTAGGTGAAACATTCTTTTAAGTTAAATACATAATTTTGAATGAAAATTTAACTATTTCTTGTTTCTTAAAGTATTGTGATTTATGGAATTAACCTATGATTTAAGAAAGTATGACTGAATTAGGTGTTCCCTTCCCTTGTTTCAGGGGTATGCTAGTATTACAAGGTTACCAGAGACCAAAATGATTTAATGTGTAGTATAATTAATAGACCAAAATGATTTTTTCACATTGTTTTTGATTAATTTTAACTAAAATTTGGAAAAGATCTTTAAAAGTTTGAGTTTAAGTTGTTTAATACGTCAAATTCTAGTGTCCCATGGTTTGAATCTATTTATACATTCAAAAATATATTTTAAACAAAAAAAAGTAGTAATCTTGTTAGAAACTTAATCCCCAAATTCTAGTGAAAATTCCATTTCATCTATAAGTTAAAATCTACCCTAATTTTATATGATCTGCAACTCAAGGTAAAGATAAAGCCAAACTTAATTTATAAGTTTACAGAAATATAATCCTTTTAAATCTTATATTGCTAGTTTATATATTTATAAATATTTTTTTCTATATAGTTTAGCTCTTGTGGTTTTAAAGAAGTTTCTACTTTTTTCTTCAAATTTTAGATATATTTTATCCATGTTTATTTGTTTTTTTGATACAATATCTAATGACTAACATTTTATCAAAAAAATGGTCCTAGAGGTTGACAAAATTCATAGTTAAAAAAATGTATTCCTCAGAAGAAACCAATTCCCAAAATTGAATCTTTGTATTCTACAAACAACTATAATTTTTTTCTAGTGCGTTATTCCATTTTGAATATGATTCCTACGGATCATGTCCTTACATGCAAATGCATGCTACGCATGTCCATTACCATTTAGGGCCTAACTTCTCTCCTTTATGACCTCACTCTACATTTTATTCCTCCCTCAGTGGAAAATACTTAAAACTATTATTTTCAACAACTCTAATCTATATGGAATCTCCTCAATACTTTCAATGGAATTGACAACCCCAACTTATTTCATTTTTAGTAGGGTATCCCCTTATAATTTTTGGCATAACATATATAACTCATTTCATTTTTAATTAATCATATTTGATATAACGCAATAGGAAACAATGCAATTTAACTAGCTTAAGGTAACATACTTTCCATATATGACTACATATTTGCCATATGTGACCATAGTCATTTGTAGACATGATTTAAACAATAAAAACAAATTCTCAATTCTATTTTTTGCATCTCTAGTCACCAAATATATAGAAATATCTTAGATTGCATCGTTAGGCACTAGGCACTAAATATAAAAGCACACAAATTAATAAGAAGAGTTTAGTTTATGATAAAATACACTTGTACATGATTCCTTCTTAATGTTTAGCCCAAGAATAATGTTATTGTATCTTAAAACCACTTTTGGTTGTTTTTTTCATTTCATGATCACAATCACTTGCAACATGATAAGAATAAGAAGACAAAATGTTGAAATCCCAAATTTTTGGATTCCATAAACATACTTACTAACTATTCATTCTTGATCATTGTGATAGATATTTTCTTTTTGGATTTCATAAGCATACTTAATAACTATTAATTCTTTATCATTGTGTTATATATTTGCTATTATTTCTAGCTCTCCTATTTGGGTTCAGCTATCATGTGCATTAAGGAAAGGTTGACTCTAATCACCTAGTTTTTGCTTATGGTGATAAAATTGAGTTTTCATGTATTTAATTAAGGACTCTAAATCATCTAGTCGTTGCTTATGATGATAAAATCACTTCATAAATTTTTGAGGCTATTATCATGGAACTTACACCACCTGTGATGTCCATTCAAAATTTAAATTTCAATGCTTGTTTTTAGGGAGGACATAATGTAGTGGCAACATTATTTTGATACCTACTTGGGTTCTAGTGATTTGTTAATGGGGTTGATATACATATTATCATATATCTATTTTAGTACAATATTTTTTAATTATTGAGGATTAAAATAAAATAAAAAAATAATTGATCAATGCATAAAATATTTAGGTTAAAATAGATCTATATTGATATATTCTTTTATTATAGATTTCTAGTATCAGTATGTCCAGTTATTATTTTAATTTTATTTTACATTTGTATGATTTTTTTATTGTTTCCATTTAATTAATTGGCATCAATACTACTCCCATAACATGCCCACATGCATATGTCTCCACTTTGAATGGATACTATAAGTTTAGCTATGATAGAACCAATGCTTGATTGATCTTCTTCTATAACACTACAAAGGATCTTCGTTGACCCTTTCCCCACTGTAAAATATTTCCACTTGAAATTGTGGTGTGGAGTGGTGTTTCTACTATTGAAAAAAAAAATTCTATTAATTTCTTCAAGTACTATGTCCCCTCAAAAAAACTCCTAACCTCAAAAATATTTAGTAAGCCTTACTAACCAATTCTTGATGACCTCCATCCTGGAAGGATATATCTTTAACTCTCCTCCACATATCACATATTCCAAATACACCAAAGGATATTGTGAAAAATCACAGTTCCTGAGGTTTGCCAACAATTAGTGATTCTTTAAAGTCTCTATCACCTACATCAAATGTGATATGCACTCCTATTAAGTAGAAATGTATATTAGTAAATCATCTGAATAAACAATAAAAAATGAGCTTATAAAATTGCACAATATATCATTCATTAAATTCATGAATGTAGTTGGTTCATCACATAGGAAAAATATTATAAGTAACCACTCATACGAACCTTGTCTAGTTTTGAAGGTGGTCTTGTAGGTATCCTCTTCTTTGACTCAAACCTTGTGATACCCTGCTTTTAATCCTAGCTTGCTTAAGTATTTATATTGCCGCACAATAGATCATCTGTCTTGGGTAAGGGTTACCCATTCTTCAACATAGCTATTTTCAAAACTCTGTAGCCTATTATTGTCAATGTGTCAGTGATCAAACATAATCTTTCAGTTAATTTTCTAGTAGTCATAGGTCAAAAATTTTGGTCTTTGCAGAAAATTATTCAAAATAAATTTTGGTTACTGAAGGATTCTAGGTAAAAAATGCTACTCCCTTCATCTCATCCATGGGCATCATCACTTTAAAGGTCATCCCATTAATTTTAATTTAGAAGTATTAGGTCATTCACTCAATCTCATCTAGGTCTGTTGTCTAGGCGTCATTGTTTTTCCTTTGAAAAGTCCAATTTATCATCAAACAAGGAAAATAATCCTTCATTTTCACCATATAAGTCTTCTAAAGGGATTCAACATACTTAGTTGAATAAAGTAAGGAAAGTTGTATTATTTCAAAATTTGTTTCAAAGTCAAAAGATTTCAAAAGGAAAAATTGTCTTATTGTTTTCACTACAGGACAAAATGGTCATTTCAAAGCTTATAAAGGACAAAAGAGGCTCATCCAAACTCATTATTATATTTTCATGTGTGGTAGAGCTCCTCACTTACCTCCACTGGACTCCATAGTGGTTGATGAGCTCCATCATTAGAAATATTTGGAGGGGTTAATAGTCACCTTTTTTCCTTCTTAGATTTCTTTTTCTTTCATTTTTATTATTATTTGCGTTTATGATGTTAGTATAGGTGGTTATTAACGCTAACATACTGTAAGTGCCTAATATAAGGTTCAGTGCAAAAAATCATGATTTATTAAGAATTTTTATAATGATTTTATCACAAAGACTTGGAGGAGACAACAAGGAGAAATTATACGAGGATTTTCCACCCTCAAAAGAAGATGACACATCCCAAATATTCTCTCTAGTAATTTGAATTCCACAAGTAGCTGGAGGATCACCAAGGTTTCTCTCCAGAAATTTGAAATCCAGAGGCAGCCGAGAAACTCAAAGAGGAGAGCACTCAATCTTGGTTTACTTGGAGTCCAGTGGGCTCAATCACCATTTTCTAGGGAGTTGTTGGTAGCTGCCCCATAGAATAAATAAAGTAGAGCTAGAGCTAGGAAGAGTTAGTCTATCCTAGTCTCGCTTCCATTCATAATTATTGTTGTGGAATATTGAAGATTTTTGTTTTATTCAGGGATCGAAACTTT
Organism: Pinus albicaulis; assembly: GCA_034641835.2. Lineage (NCBI taxonomy): Eukaryota > Viridiplantae > Streptophyta > Pinopsida > Pinales > Pinaceae > Pinus > Pinus albicaulis. Next base: position 431,186,136 of record CM076582.1, read on the forward strand.
CAGAGATGTATGCAGTTATTATTTTATGAAATGGGCAGATTGATTTCACTTGATTGATTTAAGTTTAGAGGGCTAGGCTCGTGGCTTAGGGCCCAATCCATGTGCCTGAGCTTCTCTGCCGTTATTATCATTTCCTTTCTGTCATTTATCTAGTTTTTCCTCTGTCATTTAAGTTTGATCTTCTTATGAGAAGTTTCATTTCTATTTATTTTTTGTGTTGCTATAGTTTTAATTACTTATGCCTACTGAAATAGAGGAAAAACTCCAAAACTGTGCTCAAGTCTCCCCCCTCTTATCTCTGTCAATATAGTTTGAGCATGGGAAGTCCTTCCCACACGCCAAATTTGCTTTATGTTCAAGTTCGGGGAAGAATTTGTATTACCATATCCAAGACTTTCATTCACTATTTCATCCTGCATTTATGTCTGCTTCCCGTAAAGGAATCCATAGGTGTGCTTCACTTCTGAGAACTGCTCTTACGCTTCCATTTCCATCCTTTAATTCTCGCCTTAGCTCTGCACTTACCTTCTTTCGAACATCCGTAAGCTCTTCAGCCTTACTTCCTTGTTTTTCTCCATTCATGTCTGCTTTACCCTTTTTACGAAAAACAAGTGAAAAACCATATAGAACCACTGAAAACCCAACCTCTACCATTTCTCCTCAATACTCCGGCAACCATACATCGCACTTCACAATTGCGACATTTAACAATTACCTTAACACTTATTGCCCATTCCTTGCAATTGCGATATTGAAAAATCGCAAATCACACTTTGCACCAGTTAACTTCTATCATTAACACTCAGCGCTCATTCTTTGTGATTGAAAAATCATAAATCACAACTCTTCACTTTTTTCCACTGCCACGTCATCACCATCGCACATCGCATCTTGGATAACTTACCACATCCCAAATCACATCTCGCAAAAATTACCACATTGCAAATTGCATCCTCCGGAACTTATCACATCGCAAATCACCGCCTTCAACCTTTACTGGAGTACAAATCGCATTTCGCACATTTTATTTTATTCTCATTAATCCTTAGTGCTATCCTTGTGAACTTGTGATATTGCGATTAACGACCTGCCACATCACTCTTCGCACTTTGCACTGTGCACAATTTATTTTATTCAGTTAAGTTCTTACTGCCATCCATTTAAACTTGCGAATTTGGGATTGTGACATTGCACATCAAAAATCCTGTTGTCCATCACATTATGCCATTGAATTTCTGAGTTCTTCTCGTTCTGAGGTCATTTCTTGCGTTATATTAAGGTTTCCTAAGGGTTTAACCCCTTCTGTCTACTCCAAAGCCATTTCTCATGCTATCATAAATTTTTATAAGGGTTTAACCCCCTCTTTCTGCTTCCAAACCTCATTTCATGTGTTAAACCCCCCCTTAGCTCTCTTAGCCCTTTTTCTTCCCTCCAAGCTGCAAATTAATTCTTTTTAATTAAAATTAACGAATGGATAGTTTAGTTGCATGGATAGAATTATGGTAGATAGATCATTGGAGAGGTAGAGTGAATTTAGCCGTTTGGCCAAGTTAAGTATGATTTAGAATTAATTTACTCTCTTCTATCTATTTTCTGTGAATTAAATTAGTTTCATTCTTTGCATTCCCTCTTAGAAATTTACTTCAGTTTCCTTCCTGTCATTTCCTTCCAGCAATTTAATTTCCAGTTGTTCTCATAATTTAAGAAATAATACCCTTTCATGAAGCAGAAGAGGATGACATTAATATAATGCATCTACTATGTATATAGCACTGTCACCTCAAAGTTTGTACGAACCCTGTGTTGATAAAGTAAAGTAGGCAAACCCTTAGGAGTTTCATCATTCTTGGTGCAATACTAGGGCTCACCACTTTTTGGCATTATTGCCAGGGAGGTGTCTAGTAGATATTTTTATTTTGTTTTAGCATTATTTTCTTATTTCTTTTCTTTTCATGTCACTTCAGAAATATTTAAATTACAAAAAAGATCGGATTTTCATTCCTCACAGGACAAGGAATACTTAAAAACAAACCTTACCTAAAGCCCCCACATCACCTCCTAGTCACTCTTCACTCTTCTTTAGTGGCACTGAGATTGAAACTCCTATAAGAGAAACCTCTGAACATTTTGAGGATCCTATTGGGGAAGAATAAGAGTACCTTATTTCAATTGAGGGACTTGATTCACTTATCTTAACCACAGATGTGACCCAAAGAGCCTTTCCCATAAGAGAGGAAGATGGGGACACTAAGATGAAAAACATTTTCCCCTTAGATCTTCCACACTTCCATGGAATTACCTCTAAATACCCTGCCACACTCATTTTTTAATACACTATTGTGTGTATGATTTTTTACTACACCTTTGATGATCAGAAGTTGAAGCTATTCCCATCCACCCTTAAGGATGTAGCCTTGCATTGGTTCACGGCTCTGCCTGGGGATAGTATCACTAGCTTGGCACATATGGAAGAGACCTTCAGCAACAAGTACAAAGACTACTGTAGGTCCAAGGAAACTAAGGATGAGATATTTAGGATTACTCAAGGGCCTGATGAATCCCTAGAGGATTATGAAGAGAGGTTTCAATTGAGCTATAAGAGAGCCAACTGTACTCTTGATCTTGACTCACTCAAAACTTGTACTTCTTCGAGGGATCAGTGAAGAGATAATAGAAACCATTAATATGTTATCATGGGGAGATATCTACCAAAAACCCTATGAAGAAATTAAAAATGTCTTCTGGAACCATTCTAGGGAATTTAGGAAGAAGGGTAGAGCTAGCCAAAGTACATCCAATACCCCTTCTTCTTCCACCTTTATAAAACATGAGATTGGAAACATGCTAGAGGAATTTAATAGTGACACATTTCACACATTTTATTTGAAAATGGACACAATGTAGGTCAAAAGGAAGCAAGATGAAGCAAAGAGAGCCTTGGACATATTTTATCCTAGATGTACCAAGAAACACCCAAGGAATGAATGTAAACTGAATGTCATAGAGGTTTGATTAGTATGTGAAGAGAATCATGCCATAGACAAGTGTCCCTCCTTACCTAGACTAAAATCTATATATAAATTTGGGGAAACAATGCCAGAGAAACTCTGTTTCATCAACCAGAGAAGGCCTCAGGGCCCTCGGCCATATCAACAAGGTATGCAAGGTGCATCTCACTCTTACTATTTCAACAATCTTAGTGCACCCATGCAACCTTGGTACACTCCCACTCCTCCATCCTAGTGTACGCCTCCTACTTAGCCTTCTAACCGTTCATATCATCCTCAGCTAGTAAAACAACCATTTCAGCATTATGTTCCACAACAACCTCAGTGCAAAAATCCATCCCAAGGGTGGAGTCCTCAAAAAAATCAACTACCTACTTTAATGCCTCCACCCCAGCCTCAACCTTATCTTACTCATGCTGCTCCACCTAGGCTACCTATACCTACACAACCCAATCCAAACCCAAACAAAAAATAGGCACAACAAGCTCCCAGTGGAGAAACATCCCATACAACTTATCCTGTGGAGATACAGGAGGTTAATCCCAGGTTGGGACAAGTAGTCCCAGACAGCCATCCCCCATCTCCAACTGTAAAGGTCGAGGAGGAAAAGGAAAAAGATAGCAGTCAGATCCAACAACCTCCTTTTCCCAAGCGCTTGATCCACCCTAGTCAACACACCATTGAGGAGAGTGAATTCCTGGGAGAACTGGAAAATTTGTGTCTAACGATACCACTTCTCCAGGCAATTAAGGATTTCCCTATTTACAATAGGCTCATAAAAAAAAAATTCTTCAAGAAACTTAGAAGGAGGAAGAGAGATACCCCCACCATCAATGTGGTAGGACAACTGTCTGACCTGATGCTAGGAAGGTGATATTTCCAAAATACTTGGACCCTGGTAGTGCAGTTGTTGATGTACATATAGATGGTGTGATAGTCCCCAATACTCTGATTGATTTAGGGGTTGCCATCAATATCATGACCAAGCAAACTATTTTGAAACTTAATCTCTAAGGTACTTTCAGGAAAATCACAACAGTTTTGTGACTTGTAGATTAGTCCATAGTAACTCTGGAAGGAATTGTTGAGGTTGTTATGGTTACCATTAAATCTTGGGAGTGTCCTATAGATTTCTTGGTCTCGCAGCCAAAAACCAAGTTTAATGGTTATCCTCTCATCTTAGGGAGAGCTTGGTTAGCCACTGAAGATGCTTATATTAGTTGTCAGGTCGAAAACATGACTATCAAAAATGGGCTTTTGTCTAAATAGATAGTGTTATACCCTCCAACCCAGCCTTCCATTGATCATGATCTCCCTATATGGTTGGAGGATGAAGAAGATGAGTTATATAACACTGCCCCTATGTGTACCATAGATGATATCCTTAGAGGGGGGAAGCTTGATGAAGACGAAATCATCGACCATTCCATTCAAAACCAATCCTACACTATCGTTTCTCTCGAAACCCTAGCCAAAGAGTCTAAAATCCAACCTTGGATGGAAGTGAAATTAGTTAAGAAAACCTATGAAACCACCAAGACCGTCAATTTTTTCCCATCCAGATCTCTCAAAATCAACCCAAACCTCTGAAATGAAGAAGAGAAGTAGCTATGCCAAATTTTGAAAGAAAATCTTGAAGAATTTGATTGGGATTAAAAGGACATGAAAGGGGTGCTTCCTTCAGTATGCAGACATCACATTTACATCAAAGAAAAATGCAAGCCTATGAGACAACCCAAAAGAAGGATGACCCCATTCTAAATGACATAATCAAAGAAGAGCTGCAGAAAATATTGGATGTGGGGTTCATATATCCTATATTTGACAATGAGTGGGTATTTTATCTTGTCCTAGTCCCAAATAAGAATCGGTAGTGGCGAATTTGTGTTGATTATCGAGAACTTAAGAAAGCCACCAAGAAAGAGCATTTCCCTTTTCCCTTTATAGACCAAGTCCTGGATGGCCTTGCAGGGAAGAATTTATTTTCCTTCTTAGATGGGTTCAGTGGGTACAATCAAATTCGAATCATCCCTGAAGATCAGGATAAGACTACTTTCACCTGCCCTTAGGGTACCTTTTGTTATAGAGTCCCACCCTTTGGGTTATGCAATGTCCCAGCCACCTTCGAGAGATCTATCCTAAGCATTTTTTCTGAGTTAGTCCATGACTCTATCGAATATAGATGGATTATTTCACACCATATGGGGATGACTTCCAGGAAGCTCTCTCCAATTTGGGTAAAGTATTAAGAAGGTGCATTGAGATGCATCTATCCTTGAGCCCAAAAAAATGTGAATTACTGAAGAAAGTAGGGGTCACATTAGGAGACTCCCTATCCCAAGAAGGAATAAAGGTAGACCCAAAAAAAATCACTATCATCAAAAGGGTACCTTCTCATCAAAAGCAGAAAGGTGTTAGGAGTTTCATAGGCTTAGCTAGTTACTATAGAAGGTTCATCAAAGATTTCAGCAAGATGGCTTCGCCATTATTTTGTTTATTGGCCAAGGATTTTGAGTTTATTTGGTCTGGTCCTTGTCAAGAGGATTTTCATCTCATTAAGAAGTAGCTGACTACTGCCCCCATCCTCCGAGGTCCAAATTGGACTCTGCCTTTCCACATCCACCCTGATACATCCGAGAAAGATGTAGGGGAAGCATTAGGACAATTAGAGCACAAAGTCCCTTATTCAATTTATTTCATTAGCAAGAATTTGTCCAAAATAGAGCTTAATTATATTGTTACTGAGAAGGAGATCTTGGCCATTGTCCATGCATTGAAAAAATTCAGGAATTATGTTTCTTGATATCAAACCTTTGTTCACACTGACCATGAAGCCATCAAGTATTTAATAATCAATTGAATACTAGAATAAGTAAGTGTTTAAGGATGTTAACGCTAGAATAATTAGATGGTTTTTACTTATGAAACAATTTGATTTGACTATTGTTTATAAACCTGGTAAGGTAAATTTTGTTGCAGATTTTTTTGTCTCGGTTAGTTCTCCCTACAGGTGAGGAAGGAATGGTGGATGACTAGCTACTAGATGAACGCCTATTTTCCTTATCAGCACTCTCACCATCGTTTGCTGATATAGCCAACTAATTGGTTGCTGGAAGACTCCCTCCTAATCTTTCATTTAGGGAGAGGAGAAAAATCATTAGAAAAAACACCCCTTTCACATGAACTGGGGGGAATCTCTTCAAGCTAGTCCCTGATCAAATCCTAAGAAGATGTGTGAGGGAGAAATAATTTTTTTATATCCTCTCTGAATGTCATGACAACCCATGTGGAGGGAACTTTGCTGAAAAGAGAACTGCTTACAAAGTTTTGAAGGTGGGTTACTATTGGCCTACCTTTCACCAAGATTCCAGAAGATATACTAGCAGGTGTGACCAGTGCAAAAGGATGGGAAACCCACACAAATGGATGGAATGCCTTTACATCCTCGGGTGTCTATTGAGCCATTTGACAAGTGGGGAATGGAATTTGTTGGACCCATCGATCCACCATCCAGAAAAAAGAATTATATCATAGTCTGCACTGATTACCTAACAAAGTCAGCTAAAGGTAAAGCAGCAAAGGTAGAAACCAAAGAAAAAGTAGCAGAATTGTTGAGGGAGAATGTGCTTTACAAATTTGGATATCCTAGAGAAATATTCATTGATCAGGGATCACAGTTCACCTCTTACCTCATTGAGAATATTTTGAGGAAGCACAATATTAAGCTTAGAACTTCTTCTGCCTATCACGCTCAGGCGAATGTCCAAGTAGAAGTAACTAGCAAAGTTTTAGAAAGCATCCTCATGAAGGTTTTGAGCAGCAACAGAAAATATTGCGCAGATAGATTGGTAGAAGTTACTTGGGCCTACAACACCACTTGGAAGACAACAACAAGATTCACTCCTTATGAAATAGTCTATGTTAAGAAAGCTCTACTTTCAGTTGAGTTTGAACTCAATACTTTAAGAATGGAAGATGAATTAAATATAGAACTTAGAAAAGCCCAAAAAGAGAGGTTTCTACAACTAAATGGATTGGATGAGTTCATAATGCAAGCACTTCTTCACACAGAGGTAGTTCAATTGCAAAGGAAGGTATGGCATGACAAGAAAATCGAAGAAAAGACATTCCAAGAAGGAAATTGGGCACTGTTGTATGATTGAAAGTTTAAAGAGTTCAAAGGCAAGATGATGACAATATGGTTGGGCCTTACATAGTGGAGAAATGCTTTGATAATGGTGTAGTTCAAATCAGGACCGTAGATGAGGAACGGATCCCCTTGCTAGTCAATTGTCACAGACTTAAAATTTACAAGAAGCCTTTGTCAAGGGTAGAATTTATCAATTCAATAAGTAGAGAGGTGTATGTGATGGGAAATTCCATATTTTCCCACACCTCCTAAAATAAAAATAAAACAGAATAATCTTGCTAGTTGAAAACCTCCATGGATGCAACTCACTTGCTCAAAAACCAAAAAAAGGGGTTGGGGGGGAAAGAATAAAGATCCATGGGTGAAAACCTCTCTGAGGTGCCCAAGACAAGTTTATGGGTTGAAAACCTCCATGGAGGCCGCTCAATTTCTTTTGAAAGAAAAGAAAAAAGATAAAAATAAGAAAACCAAAAAAATGCACCTGCGTCAATTTTTTTCTATGTTTGCTGTTTTGCAGGTTGTTACTGGTTTCTGGAAAAAATAGGGAAGCATTCATCTTATTTTCCCTTATTCTATCTTTCCAGCCATCCCATCATTCACTCCATTCATCTTCATAAATTCCTGCATCACCTCCATACACCACACTCCTCCATTCCTGAGCACAATGTAGCAAGAGAAGCAACATACAAACAGACTGCTACAAACATCAAGAAGTTCCTTCAAGAAAACATTTGTCCATGGACTTCCAAGAAGAACAACAAGGGAATCTGCATAACATACTATAGGATAATGCTAATTCCACCCATGTCATCTCAAGCACCCCACGCAACATCCACAACAAGGAAAAACAATAGACAAAGATTAGCAGCTCATTCCAGAAGCTGCTCCTTGAGCAAGTTTCTCACTCAGAGAAAAGGAACATGGTGAAGAACACGACATCTAAAAAGGATTGTCTCAAACCTCCAGCTCTTGAAACTGCCTTGCAAACAATAGGTAAACTCAGGTATAAGCTCTCACCCCTTGCTAGACATTCGTAATAGCCAGAAATCATTAATTTTCATACTTACAGCTTGAGGGGCAGAAAGGTGGCCAGTTAACTCGGCCACCACCGTGAGGTATGACTGGAATAAAACTGGGAGTACACGCCACATGGGCATGAAAAATAAAATTTTTAAATCAATGGAGTAGAGGAGAACGAGGAGAGGAAAATGCGAATTTTGTCCTAAATTAAAAGGGAGGAGGAACCAATTGTCTACGACAGAACTGGGGCTGAGCGGAGTTATATTGGAACTCCAAATTTAGTTGCGTCATCTAATAAAAGGAGATGCCATCTCATCCAAACCAGTGAATTGTCAATTTTTAGAGGGAGAGGACTGACGGAAGCACACGATTCTTGAAGAAGAAGAATAAGAACCATAAAAAAAAGAATAAGAAGAAACCTGGGGTAGAACCAGAAGAAAAAAGAAGAACTAGAAGAAGAGGAGGAAGAACCAGTCAAAACAAGAAGAACCAGAAGAAGAAGAGAGAGATGCAAAGGGACAAAGAAAAATAGAAAAGATGGCCATAGAAGTCATAGAGATAGAAGAAAGTGGGTGAGACATATACTCACAACCCAATGTCAAAACAAGAAGAACCAGAAGAAGAGGAGGAAGAACCAGTCAAAACAAGAAGAACCAGAAGAAGAAGAGAGAGATGCAAAGGGACAAAGAAAAATAGAAAATATGGCCATAGAAGTCATAGAGATAGAAGAAAGTGGGTGAGACATATACTCACAACCCAATGTCACATCCCGTCACTACAAAAAGGTAATTTCCACCATGGCTCCTATGAGCACAAAAAGAAAAATTCAGACCTTTGGGTATTCCGAGGCTGACAAGAATCACAGAAAGCCAGAAACTTCTCCCATAAGGCCAATCATCATTGAAGAATCACCAAGAGGAGACAAAATAATCGAAGAAATATCTCTGAAGGAGCAGCTGCAGAAGGCACAGGCAGAGAATGTAGCGCTAAAGGAGCAATTGCAGCAAAAAGAGGAGCAAGTAGCCACCATGGCAGACTTATGCATAGAATCTCTTCAACACAGATTCCCCTCTGACTCATATGTTGTATACCTCAAAGAAAAATGTCTTTTATTTCAAATCAACACTCTAGCCTCCCATGGATCACTCCATTTCCAAGATTATACTAAATTCATGAAGTTATATAAGCAAGCCAACATAGTTGATCAGGAAAAGATGCTAGAGTTTTATATGCATAACTTTGTGCTGACAAATATGGAGATTTGGGACCCCAATCCTATAGTGGAGGATATGTAGTTAATGGCTCTAACATCTTGGATGGTGAATGAGGACAATAGAGCCAAATACATATGGAAGTTCATGGGAAGAAGAAATAGAGAACCCTTATATCTCAAACCAGAAGTGTTCAACCTAAGAGGAGTCATCCTTAACCATCAAGAGATTGAAAATGACCCTGCACTAGTTGAAAGCTACCTTCAGACTCAAAACTAGGTGATATGCCACTTTGATGATTTTTCTAGGTAGATAGAGGAAGACTGCATTATGGACAGCTAGGGGAGATGGAACAACCTCCCACATAGCCTCAAGAACAGGGAGTATCATACTCCAAAAATACTGAGGGATGCATTGGAAAGATCACCATTATACGAGAAGGCCATGTAGGCCAAAAATATCTGATGGTTGGGACTAAATCTCAGCCCACCTTTGCTATTGGGGTTGACTTATGAAGATGACACAGATGCACAAGATAGAGAATGGGAGAATGCAAAAAAGAGCGATGGATTTTGCCCCCTTGGGGAAACTCCCACACTTCGTCCTCAAGAAATCAGGGGGGTTGTCAAAGCTTTAATGAAAATGGAGGGGGAGGATCAGTTTCTCAGAGGATGAGTAACCATTCAGTAGGGGGGTGATGGTGAGCTCCATCGTTTGACATATTTGGAAGGGTTAATAGTCACCATTTTTCCTTATTAGATATCCTTTTATTGCATTTTTATTATTATTCTGGTTTATGATGCTAGTATAGGTGGTGATTAAGGCTAACATACTTTGAGCTCATAATATAAGGTTGAGTGAAGAAATGATGATTTATTAAGAATTTTTATAAATATTTTATCACAAATACTTGGAGGAGACAACAAGGAGAAATTATAGGAGGATTGTCCACCCTCAAAGGCAGCCGAAGGATCCCAAAGATTCTCTCCAGCAATTCAAATTCCAAAAGCATCCAAGAAAATCAAAGAGGACAACACTCAATCTTGGCTTACTTGGAGTCCAGTGGGCTCAATCACCATTTTCTAGGGAGTTGTTGGTAGCTGCTCGGTAGAATAAATAGAGCAGAGCTAGAGCTAGGAAGAGTTAGTCTATCCTAGTCTTGCTTCCATTCAAAATTATTGTTGTGGACTATTAAAGTTTTTTGTTTTATTCAGGGATTGAAACTTTAAGAGATGTATGCAATTATTATTTTATGAAATGAGAAGAATAATTTCATTTGATTGATTTAAGTTCAGAGGGCTAGGCTCGTGGGTTAGGGCCCAATCCATGTCCCTCAGCTTCTCTGCTGTTATTATCTTTTCCTTTATGTCATTTAGCTAGTTTTTCCTCTGTCATTTAAGTTAGATCTGCTTCTTATAACTTTCATTGCTATTTAGTTTTTGTGATGTTGTAGTTTTAATTGCTTATGCATAGTGAAATAGAGGGAAAACTCCAATTTCATCAAAATTCAAGGTAGTTGGATTTCTACCTATTGCGATAACGAGACTATGCCATGAATTTGGTAGAGAACACAAAAAATTGATGCACTTATCTTCATCTAAGATTTTAATATCAACAGATGATAGCTAGCTTACCACAGTATTGAAGGCGTTTAGATGCTCTGTCACCAAGTCTCCATCCTTCATCCTCAGTTTATACATATTTTTCCACAGGAACAATTTATTTATCATAGATATAGATTGGTACAAAGTCCCTAGCTTGTCCCACAAGGTCTTCACCGTAGATTTCCCAGATACATTCAAAAATAATGAATCTGAGACACACAACTGTATTGTGCTCTTTCCCTTCCGATCTAGCTTCTTCTAGTCTTCATCTGACATTGTTGTTGGTTTAGTACCCAGATCTACCATGATCCACTAATATTTATCCACCAACAGATCCTCCAACTTGAGCTTCCACAACTCAAAACTCTGACTATTAAATTTCTCAATCTCTATCTTCCCACCTCTCGCCATCTTCTTTCACTACAAGAATCGATCCCGCAGATCTCCCACTAAACAGGGTCTACCTCCGGCCTGAGAAAAAGACCCCTCAGTAGCAAACGCATCCCCTGGAAGTTGAAATAGCTCTGATACCAAATATAGGTTTTAACCCTATATATAAATTATCTGCAAACGAATCTTAAAAATAGAAAATAAACAATAGCAAGAGCATAAAGCATAAAATAGATATACACAGATATTTTCCCCTGGATCCCAAATTGGGACGACCAACTTGATTTTTAATTATATTCCTTTTACTGTTACAACACATATATATACATGTCGAAGCATACATAAACCCCAATCCATTAACCATGGATTAGAACATAACCATAGTTCCCTTGATCGAATCTACAAAATACCAAGGGAAAAAAACCATCATGCCGCAAAACCATGTGCAAACCCATGCAAAAAACCATGGGCATGTCCACCCATCAAAAAATAGGGCCCAATTTTTTTTCCCCGGGACTTCCGCCACCCTGTGACCCCCCTACTACACCCAGCGCAACGTACAAGGGGTGCTACCCCCCCGCGCATGAATATTTGTGGAAAGAATATAACACATACCCAACATGAACCTTGTCTACTTTTGAAGGTGGTCTTGTATGTATCTTGTTCTTTGACTCAAACCTAGTGATACCCTGATTTTAATTCAAGATTGCTTAAGTATTTATCTTGCTACATAATAGATCATCTATCCTAGGTAAGGGGTACCCATTATTCAACATAATTTTGTTTAAAACCCTGAAACCTATTAGTGTCAATATGTCAGTGATCAAACATCTTTCAGTTAAGTTTCTAGTAGTCACAAGTTAAATTTTTTTGTCTTTTCAAACAAATTTCCAAAATAAATTATGGTCACTAAAGGATTCTAGGTTAGAAATTTTGCTCCCTTCATCTCATCCATGGACATCATCACTTTAAAGGTCATCTCATTCATTTTCATTTAGAAGTATTAGGTCATTCACTCCATCTCATCTAGGTTTGTTGTCTAGGTGTCATTTTTTTTCCTTTTAAAAGTCCAATTTGTCATCAAACAATGCAAATAATCCTTCATTGTCGCCATATAAGTCTAGATTCATCATAATTAGTTGAATAAAGTAAGGAAAGTTGTCTTCTTTTAAAATTTGTTTAAAAGTCAAAAGATTTCAAAAGGAAAAATTGTCTTATTGTTTTTACTACATGAAAAAAAAGTAATTTCAAAGCTTATAAAGGACAAAAGAGGCTCATCCAAACTCATTATTCTATATTCATGTGTGGTAAAGCTCCTTTCTTACCTCCATTGGACTCCATAGTGGTCAATGGTTTGAAACAAAGGCAAGAAACTACTCCATATCATAGTTGCTATGCTTTAGCTGACCTTTGATATGCTTATGGAGCAGGTTGTTATGTTTCTGCAACAATTTTTATGCTTCTAGACAATTTTCTTAGGTTTCTAGAACAGTTTTTATGCTTATGGAGCATGTTTTTACGCTTTTGGAACATGTTGTTACGATTTTGTTGGGGGTGTGTTACGCATCCAGAAAATGTTGAATTACGGTATTTTGGCTCCCAAACTACTCAAAAAAGTTAAAGGCTCATTGGCATCAGTTTTTTAAGCTCTTACAATAGTAATTAAGTTTCTTATACCCTCCTGTGGTCAACTTATCAAGCTTACCATTGATTTTCATGCTCACGTCATTCTCCATTATAATTTCACTTCTTTAGATCATTGAAATATTTTAACAAACCAAACCCTAACCCTCTTATCTAACACTATTATACATATCCCACATACATCATACTACCATCCCCCACCATACATATCCTTCCTAACAACCATTTTTACCAAACCCTAATTTCTAGCTAGTTTTCAAGAGTTAAACTAGAAAATTCTCGTGTTTCCCTCATTTGACCACCTTCCTCACATTAATTCCACTTGATTTCACTCATATCATGGAGCCAAAATGAAAGCCTATCTCCTCTAATCTCAACATGGGAGAGGTCATCATTGTAGGTGTGGTGTTTAATCTATCAGCAAATGTGATTTCTTCAACAACAGGTATTCCTAGTCACACATAACAGTGGTTCAAGGGCATGGACTTAGACCTTAAAAATTACAAACTATTTCTCAAAGCTCATGCTAGAGAGAAAGCAGAGTACATCTTTCCTTTTAGACACCTCCTTAACAAATATTCTCCTTTGATGATGTTAATAAGGAAGTATCTCACATGTGAAGGGAGATTTTCCATGTTGTATAGGTGCCATTCCAGGTTTTTGATGCATTTCACTTCTACCAAAACACTTTACTTGCCACATTACTTATACAAAAGTTTGATTAAAATGACTGAGAAGGTTCAAAGTAGAAAAAAACATCATTACCCAAGTATTTTTCACCATGGTCTAGTCAAACTCATTTTGTTGCACCACCTTTCATCCATCAACATGACTTGGGAAACCTTCATGGAAAGAGTAGCAACAATGCCCACCACTAGCCCTCATGTCATGCATAGCACCCCATCACCATCACTGTCAGTACAACCAATGGAGGTTGGATCTTCTAGCATGAAAACTAAAATTTCAAAGCCTCCTAGGGTTTTTGAGTTCACTCATACCTATGAGAAAGGAAAGAGATAGGTATTTGCGCCCAAATATATCAAAATTGTGCTTACATTTGACATTATTGTTGAACAAAGTGAAATAGAGGAGAAACCTCTCATGCATCAAGATGAAACACCTTTCGCCAACATACTGAACCAATGTCGTTGGAGGTGTTATCACTAATTCGGTACAGATGGGCTGCTCCACCAGACAATATAGGGTAACTCTTTCAAACCAACTTAGGACTGGAAATTAGCCTTTTCAGCATCAGAGGTCTCTCTCAAAGGTAACTATGATTTGTTCAAATATAATTCAATGATATGACTAACTCCGTAATAGTGTCTTGAATGTGTTTGTATGAGGGTGAAAAATGTATAGGGTTTACTACCATTGGGCTTATGGAGTCAGTGCTAGGAAACTCAATGTCATGGTTCTCCTTGTGGAAGTTGAGGCATGTGATCATTTTAGTGATAGGACAACACATAGATATATGCAATATCTTAATGCTTGAAGGAATTCAGAGCATGATTTACATGAATTCTAAGAAATTAAACATTAATATACTGAAAGAAAAATAGCAAGATACATAGGACAAAGCTCATAAAAACATCAGATGAATCTTCGGTGAAGAAGAAAGCAAACAACCACTGTATATTACATATCAGAAAAGTTTACAATAGTAGTAGTGTATAATAACATCTTCCAACCCCGAATTCTTTGAAATTCTTCCTATAAATAGGATTTAGTCACCTTACATTGGATCTGCATACATGGCTAGATCAACGAACTAATTTTACTGACACCTATCTTAACAAGAAGCAAAATACATGGGAATGAAAATGGCACCTATTTACTTTATGAATTAGAGACCTACTAGGATTCTTCCACTTATTTATTACATTCAATAACTGAAAATACCGCATAATTACATCAAAAATAGTCAAGTGATCGAGTGGAACTAACCATCATCAAGGCATAAGTACCCCCACTAAATTAAGAAACTAATCATCCTATTTTTAAGGAAGCCGTGTCATGATATTTGCTGACTATCTTCATTCTGATCTGATGAAATAGATAGCCTTGTGAAAGAATAAAACTCCGCTAGAATATTCCACTGATACTCTTTAAACTCTCCACGTGGCTAGCTGACCTCCAATGAACCCTCAAAACACAAAATTCCTATGAAATGTTGCTCGCTGTAGAAACAGTGGAAATAAGGCAATTTCGTAGCAAATTTTAGTAGAAAAAATGACTTCACCCATCTATGTCACTTTTTAGCCCTCTTTGACTATTTGGAGATGATTGTTGAATGAAATGAGCTAAACACAATTTTTTTCCCATCTTGATTTTGACCATAGGAATAGTTGTGATTTTAAGAAAAAACACACCTACAATGATTTCGTAGTGAAATCTGGGTTTCAAGCCTAGGATTCACTACGAAATTGCCTAATTGTTAGAAAACTCAAAAATTGTGTTTATTTCTTCAAAAAAATTCCAATCACTTTGAAAGATTATATGATGAAGCATGATAAGGAAAACTTGGCTCAAAATACCTCCTATCCTCCTCAAGAAGCAACATTTTCACCTTCAACAATTTCATCTATTAATAAAAACCGAGTTGTTTTTTCTGAAAATTAGAGCTAAGAAATGAGCTCCTATATCCAAATCCTTGATAGTTTTTGAAAATGGGAGGAGCTTTTTGTAAATCAGTTCATTCTAAAGAAAAAAATCTCTTGGTTTTTTGAAAATCATCTCCAGGTGTCTGGAATCTGCATTTGAAAAACATGTCTAAAATAGGAAAAAATGCATTCTAAAAATAAAGCCTAGGGAAAATTTTAGGGGCGAATTTTAGCCCAAGGGTGAAATTTAAGAGGTTTTAGATTTTATAGGGGCGTATTTTATATATAAAACCTATTTTGTATAGTTTTTTATAAATAGCCCCAAAATTATTTTAAAAATAAATAATTATTATCGTTTAGCCAAAAAAAATAAGGGCGGATAAAACAAGAAATGTTAGATTCACCTTCGATTCACTGGTATGTGATTGTATTGGGTTGTATATGCCCCTGATTTAGTAAGTTGGAGGGTTTTGGATCTGCATTCGCCCCTGATTTATGTTTATGATGAGGGCAGTGGAGGGTTTTCGGTTGCCAGATTTACGCTGATGATGCTTGTTTTGGGTTGCCAGATTTACGTTGATGATGATGGTTTTGGGTTGCATATGCCCTAGATTTATAGGGCAATGGAGATTTACGCTACTGATGCTGTTTTTGGGTTGCATACGCCCTAGATTTACAATGAAATGGAGGGTTTTGGGTGGATTTTTTTTGGGACCAGAGATCTCCTGCTTGCTCCAATTATGATTCACAGGTATTTTTGTTCTTACCAATGATTATGAGATTTTTCAAATTGTCTTGTATGACTCGTCAATGTTGATATTTGAATTTTTTTTCAAATATGCTTGCAGGAGCGAATAGGGTGCATTATTTTCAAGCTTTTTGGGCAGCATCCAAGCAACTTTCCTATGGCATTGTGTGGGTAGTTGAGCTTTCTGGGGTAACGTTCTCCAAGTTTGTGGTTCTTTCAAGCTTGTAATACTAAATGTGGCTTCTTAATGGATGGAGATTCTGGAATGGCTCTCTCATAGCCCGTCTGACATGGAAATCTATATAAGGCATGGATGTGTGATTTTGTCGATATTTGTGTCTATGCCATCTGCGAGCTGGGAACGGGTATGTGTCCATATTAATCCCATTTGGCCATTCCCATTTTCCATCATTAACTGTAATAATGAACTTCGAAATTACTATGCAATCTCATTAAGTGACATGAGAAAGACCTGTAAGATAGAAGGATTAGGAGATCTTCAAGCAGCTGAAGGATTAGGAAATCTTCGGGCTCTATCTTTGAGATCTATAGTTTTAATTTAATTGATCAATGCTAAATATAAATGGTTGTTTTAAACTCTTACAACTACGAGAGGATTTTCCACAATGCCTGAAACTACTCGTTGAAGATTCCAGGACTGATTTCTGGAGATGTGGCAGAGTATTAGTGAAATCTAAGCATAGATTAGCCTCTTCCAATGATGGTAGTTAACTAGTGCTAATGTATATATGTATCCTATCAATTTTGAATCCTCATTGATGTAATTTCCATCAACGTGTCTTAACTTGAATATACCATTTTTTTACAGGTAAATTTAGGTTCTGCAGCTCTTGGAGGTCGTGGGATGCTCCAAAAATTTATTTTGTTCAGCCTGTAGCTGTTGTAGCTGGCCAAGAGACCACTATTACTTTGAGAGGCCATAATTTGGCTACTACTGGCACGAATTAAGTTGCAAAATTATAGTTGTGCAATTGATAAGAATTACATTGATTTGCTAGACATATATTTTTTGCTGTGTTCCGGATGCAGAATTGTTTGTGCTTACAGAGGAAAGTATACCTCTATTGATGTTCTTCCTGAAGAAAAAACTTTAGAAAGCATATCGACCGATCATAGGGTGCAGAAGTTTACATTTTCAGGGAGGGCACATAATGTTTTGGGTTGCTGTTTTATAGAGGTAGATTGAGCTTGAGGAATCTCTTTCAGTCATGTTTTTTGTGGCTTTAGCATTATTTTTGGGTGTGCAGTTAATATGGTGTTGGTGTAAGTTCTCTGATAGTGGGCCTGTTTTTGGCATTGTGTAGGTGGAGCATGGTTTCAAGGGCAATTTTTTTCTTGTTATTGTTGTAGACCCTACCATCTGTAGAGAGCCGCAAAGCCTTGAATCTGAGATTCAAAATGAGTTCTCGAATGACAAAAAAAGCTCGCTAAAAGTTGAACATTCACAAGAACATTTTCAAGATTACAGTGCAGTAACAGCTAGGGAAGAAGTAATTAGTTTCTTAAATGAGTTAGGATGGCTCTTTCAAGAGAGTAGCGGGCAGCAAGTGGAGCTAAGCACTATGAAGTATGCTTCTTATCTTGAATTTTCATCTAATCGGTTCAAGTTTCTTTTCATATATGTTGTAGAAAGGGACATGTGTGCTCTTCTAAAGAATATTTTGGACATATTTTTTGAAAGGAATATTGGGCAGGAATATTCAGCTCCAATGTCATCCAAAAACTTGCTTGAAAATAATTTGTTGCACAGGGCAGTGAAGAGAAGTTGTAAACAGATGGTAGATTTGCTCCTCCACTATGCTCCTTCACAGAATAACATGAATTTGCAAACAAAATCTGTCATCTTCCCACCCAATCTGGGCCTGCAAGATATTCTATCCATTGAAAAAGTTCGCAAGTCTCTGCATGCTGCAGTGAAAGATGATCCTCATCTATGGAAAAATATACATACAATGAAATCCACTGAATCAATTATGTAGCATCCCTTGCACCACCAAGTAGAAGTAAGAGGGTCCAAAACCATCATACACAATCTCCAAGAAAAAATCAAGGTTTGTTCCATTAACATACTTGTGAATTAACCTTGCAGAAGTTGTCATGTGATGAGAATCACAATTTATCACTCATGCCAATATGAAGGGTAAGAACCATCACAATGATTGACCGGCTTTGGTCACCAATCATCATCATAGTTCTAAGTTTTCTTTATGGCTTATTTTCAACCAATCATCATCATGATTCCACAACCATCATACACAATCTCCAAGCAAAAATCAATGTTTGTGCCATTAGCATACTTGTGAATCACCTCTGCAAAACTTGTCATGCGATGAGAATCACAATTTATCACTCATGCCAATATGAAGGGTAAGAACCATCAAAATGATTAACCGGCTTTGGTCACTAATCATCATCATAGTTCTAAGTTTTATTTATGGTTTATTCGCAACCAATCATCATCATGAGTTCTATATGGTTTTCCCTCAACCAATCTAGTGCACAATAGGTGGTTAATAAGATCTATCATTGTCTTCCACCATGCCATGTCTTATCTTCATTAATCTCAATGTTTAAAATGTGAACGATCTGTGAAGCATCTAATACAACATAAATCATGACTCATTAGCTGAAATGGAGTTTATGATAACTTTGTATTTCTTTTTGCATTGAAAATTTACCTTGTAAACCTTTACATGTATTATGTGTGTGTGTGTAAAAATTAAGTGTTTTTAGATATGAAATGGTATGAATATTAATATTACATATACATAATACATATAGCCTCTTATTCCAAACTGCATGACATTGTTAAATCAATTCCCATTTTGGGCACCATGACACTGTCAATGTCAAGCACTAGTGGGTGAATGATCGTTAGGGCAGATCTCAGAGTGAGCAAAAGGGGTACTAAAATTTAACGAATACAAAGTGGCAGTGGAAATTTATTTACTTTACATATTTTGAAACAAAAAAATTGCAAGACTTCCTATGATGCTTGGCATCATTTTTCCAAGTGAGGGTTCCATTCTGGTCTACAAAGGAAACATATATGAAATTGATCCATCTCCAAGATTGATATGTCCAGTAATATAGAATAGGTGTGAAACTTTGCTTTCATGTGCCTTTATTTCAGTAATGAAGTTCCTATTCCTATGGCTAAACATATTCGTGTGGTTTAACGTTGAACTTGTTTCCTTGTACAAGGTTTTTGCTATTAATTTTTTCCCCTCTATATCTACTTATTCTAGAGGTAAATGATTCACTCACTATATGAGGTTCCCCTCTTACAAACTAGTTGTTCCCATTTCTTGTTTAACCACAAAACCAAGTCCATCATTTCCTGTCCTTTTACTCGGATCCATGGGCTTTCTAATTATTTGCCCATATTTTCCTAGACCTTTGCTACCATGAAATTTAATCTAAGATTGGAATCAATTTATTTGGATGTTTTTTCAAAACACCCTATGCATTCATATTTAATGTTTGGTATGTCATTTTCAGAAGTCCCATATCATGCAAGAGACACATCATCATTATAATTAGTAACATCAAGCAAACTTTCAAGCTTTTGAACTGTGTCAAAGGTGTCACAAGAAACACATTTCACAAAAATCTCCTTACAGTCATGTTTTATGATCTTCTGTTTGTTTAAAAACATTTTTATAGAATTTAAAAGAAATCTATCTACAGTCATGTATAGGTTCTTGGTATTAAATATTTTGTTAGCATCTCATGTGGTCCTCCTAGGTGGTCTTGCCACAAGAAAATATGTAGGAAGAAATATAGTGACTAGTGCCTACTGGGATGTGAATTTTCTTTGTGTAAGTGCATTGTTTGTTTGGGTTAATGTTTTTTATGTTTAACTTTCGTTCTGATAGTTTTTTGTTTTATCTAGTGATGGTGAAACTTTCATATCAGCGGATGACCTAAGAATAAACTTATGGAACCTGGAAATATGTGATCAGAGTTTCAACATTGTTGATGTCAAACCTGCCAACATGGAAGACCTGACTGGTAATTGTTGCTTTCCTGGTTGCAAAAAAACATTGTTTTATATGTATATGATAATTATTTGGAACTGTTGGCTTAAGATTTAGCTTTATTGTTTGAAAATGGTTTATGTTTGTTTCAATTTATATGTTTGAACTTATTGATAAAATTCCCAATAGTACCTCTTCATTTCATGTGTGTGTTTTTACCCCATATTCCAAACAATAATTATATGATCATGACATCCTGTAGTGTGTTGCACTTGTTACCATAAATATTTTGCTGGTAATAGATTTTTTTCTCATCTCTTTCATTGCCAGAGGAGTAGCTTTGTTTTTTATTCCATTTAGCTAGTTTCAAACATGTAGTGGGGATTTTCTAGTGTTGTACCATACACTAAGCTAGTGACCTATAGATTGTTTATAAAAGATTCTTTCACATTTATTGGTATCGAAACTCTTGAGTTTTCTAGATATGAGGAATTTTGTGTGTGCATTTTGTTTCTGACAGTAACATCAAATGGGTTATATGTTGAAGTTATCCCTTTGTTTGAAACCATCGAGGTATTTCTGCAAATTCTATATGCCCTTATCATGTTGGGTACATGCATTATTGTGCATTTATTTGTTTTTTCCACCATCTTGATCTGTATTTTATGCCGTTAAATGTTATTTTACACCATGGCCATTGATGGTCCCTTAAACAGTTCCTTGGTTTGTGTTTTCTCTACCCAGTGCATACTGTGATTGATGCAAGAATAAAAATCCAAATCTATTATGGAAGGAAGAAGTTAAATGTGTATTTATGTATAGAAAACATGTCTGAAAGGTTCTATATAGCTCAATTTTTTTGAAAGGTACTATTTTTTAAGATGCTTCCAATTATGAATGTGTGGAAATATGTTCATTCTCAATCTGGAAATATTATAATGTTGTAAAGTGGGATTAAAAAATTCAATGGAGATCCCTTCCAGTAAGAAGCGGCATGTGGGTGGTATATATTCTGGCAAAGTCATTTAGGATCTACATCAGGTCTCATCTGCTTCAGATGGAATGTTTACAGAGGCAAGACTCCACCTGAGTGGTGAAATGTGTCTATGGGGGATTTGAACCTTGCTGGGGGGTGTGAAACATACTCTACCTTACCATGTACTCAAACTCCTATTGGCAACAAAAGTACTATTAGAAGGAAAGTACATAATATATTATCAAAGTGATATGATTTGATTTAGAGAAATTGGAAAATATTATGATTTGCATTATAGGAAAAATGAATATATTGTAGAAATTCATGTTTGGCTTACCTCTTTGTCATCAATTTAGAAAATGGACCATTAATATAATATGTACAAGAAAACCAAAATAGGGAAAATTTGGAGTTTTGCAAACCATTTAATTCTGGATTTTGAAAACAGCCAAAATCCATTTTGTAGTTTGTACTATTTGACACAACTGCTGGGATTTCTTTAGCAAAGGTATTGAAATGGTATCGACACACATAGATGTCCAAAATTTTAGATAGACTAAATATTTTATATGATACATCAAGGCAGTGTACCGGGTGTCTCCAGTCTATATGTAAGTGTGATAAAGGAAAACATATAGTAAGAAGCATGATCACCAGTGTAATTTCTTCTGAAATTCTTCAGGACTGTACTGAACAGCTCTGAGATATTGCAACATATTACGTATGCCTCAAACTTATCAGGCATGCTCAAGTTAAGGAGCACTAGTCGCTGAAAATGTTATCTGCAAGATATTGTGCTGTTAGTCTAGAAATCATGATAATTATTATCTACAATGTAAACATCAAGAGGTTAGGCTTCTTTATGTGGCTGAAAACTAAACCCATGCCCCTAGTCTAGAATCTCCCATCTCAAACTCTAGCAAGACTCCTCACTTTCCAAGGATTGCTTAATGTGAAATACCTCATATAAACATACAAATAGTTCAAGATAGACTTAGTAGTCTGTTTGATCTAGGAATACTTGAGGTGGCATTGCTCATGTAGGTTTCCTATTTGATAATGGCTTCCCTAAGTCATTTCTTGGTCAACATGGATGCAATTATCATAGCACCTCAAGTATTTCTATATAATCCTACTTGATAATGTCTCCCCTGAGCCTTGTCAGGGTCAATGTGGATGAAATTATCATAAGCACATGTTTGTGTACACATTCACCAATATTTGCATAATATTTGTATGTGTTGTTTGTATGGATTCAAATCATGTGGATCCTTTTCACTGAAACAATTTTTTCATTTTACTATCTATCTTGATTTCATGCATTTCTTCACAAATTTGGCCAGAATGAGTTTGGTCCTTGGAGTATATTTTCTCTCCCATTTTTAGATCAAGTTGACTGTTCTTATTTCCTATGGCACATTTGTTGCACGTCAACTACCAAACACAATGGTGGCTGGTAACCTTGAGGGGCTTGATAGTATTGGAAATTTGTGACCATTGACTTCACTTTGGATAAACATATCTTGGACAATGGTGCAACCGATTGAGCTTACTCATGGAAGTATTTCAATTAGTTTTCCAACAAATAAATCACAAATGTATGTTGCCTTTGTCAAATTATATATTTCTTGAAATAATTAGTTTTTGATATATTACTTGAAATAATTCTTTTTTCTTGTCCAAATAGTGCTTGGAACAATTCCTTGCCAATGATAAATTTATGCATAAAAGGTGTCATAGTAAGAGTTATGCGAGGGTTCATATTACAAGGAAACAATTAGTGGGTTTTTCAAATATTGTTAAACCTGGTTTTGGGTCAATATCATAGAGATGATGAATAACTGTTACTACCACCATAATGGGATGTTGTAGAATACATTTCAAAAAGTGCATCCTGATTTGATGTAGCTACTAGCTATATACTTGGCTTCTCTTTCTCTTCACCTTTTTTCTTTTCTTTTCTATTGCTTTACAATTATAATAGATTAGATATATTTTTATCTAGGAGATGCAACTAATTCTCCTATTTTTCACGTAGCTTATAAGCAGAGTGCTTCCCTTACAATTGTTGGGGTGTGCCAAACGATTTTTGTCATTACCTTGTGAAGTTGTTTCTTATATCTGTGATAGAGTGGTAATTCATCTCTCTGTATCTCTCTCTCATGGAAAGATACTCCAATTGTGATGGTTCTTACCCTTCATATTGGCATGAGTGATAAATTGTGATTCTCATCGCATGACAAGTTTTGCAGGGGTAATTCACAAGTATGCTAATGGCACAAACCTTGATATTTGCTTGGAGATTGTGTACGATGGTTGTGGACCCTCTTACTTCTTCTTGGTGGTGCAAGGGATGCTACATAATTGATTCAGTGGATTTCATTGTATGTATAGTTTTCACATAATTTCTACATGCAAATCAATGCATTGTATTTTCATAATTTTTGACCCTTCGAAATTATTAACTAGTTTTTTCCAAGCATTTAGTGGTCTGCTCATGGTGGTTTTGTGCATTAGCTATAGCATAGGTAATTTACAGAATACAAAGGTAAAGGATTGTTGTGTGTATTGCATGCAGCACAAGGTATGCTGACCAATGTTCCTTTCATGGGACTGGTTGATTGGGATACTTGTGGAGCCCAGATTAAATATCCAAGCTTGTTTCTTGAAATTGTTTAGGATTGGTGTGTAACTCAAATTCCAAGTCTCCCCCCTTCATCTTTAAAGTTTCTTGCTATTGGGACTCCCTATGAAGTGGTGATTTCTTGCTTGATATGGAGGTATATTGGTCATGCAATCATTTGAATTAGGTTTTTCTCATTGGCTCTAGCTGGTACATATGATCTACCAGTTAATAAATATTTCAACAGAGACTATAATTTATCCTATTTGAAGAAAAATATCATCAATTTGTCAAGGTTGGAACTGGGTTTTGTCTTTTCTAGTCGAGAACCCTTGCAGTCATGTTCTTGTAATTTTCCACTTGGTCACATTGGTGGTTGTTGTTACCCCTAATGTTGACATGATTGGTAAATTCATATTTCAGGGGTAACTTGTAGGATGCTCAAGGGCTACAGACACACACTTATTTTTGGTTGAGAGTAGTCCTTCATGTGATGATATTCCTGGATGTTCAACATAGTGAATCTACATGATAATAATGTGGTTGCCTTGGTTGGAATGATGATTCTAGCCTTCACAACGTTAGATTATCAGTGGAGGTTGCTTCAGTGGTGCATAATGTTCTTCATGAACCAACATCAAGGTGGTCAAATAATCACATCTTGGTCACTTTCACCTTGTGCTGCATCGTTACATCATAAGTATCCTCTGATGTGGTAATACACTTACCTAGTTTCATTCATGTTCATGAAAATTTTCCATAGTTTTACCTAGGCAGGAAGACTTGGGACAAATTGAAAGAAATTTTGAAGGGCATAGATCTGTGATATACTTTTCTTCTCTTTGTATATATAGAATTCCAGTTTTAGCAAAGTTGTGGGCCAACTTGATACCTGGAAGCTTCCGAAATACATATCATTCTAGAATAAATTCACCATAATTATTTCTGCAATAATTAGACAAATAATTAAGATGAATGGGGAATTACTTTTTGGGTCTAGTGGAAGAACAAGAGTTGCACATATTTGAGTTGAATTCCCTCAATTATATGTTGAGGTTGTTTGTGTAAGGACTAAAGTTACATTCACAGATATTTACCAGATTGAAGACTAAAGTGCATAGTTTCTACTGCTGAGGTCCCCTATGAAGGAATTGGATTGGAGCATTCTGACTTCTTAGAGCTAAGTTAAGAAGCAACTTTGTGATGAAAATCAAAATATATCATGTCCCTTGAAACTTGTGCAGGAATTAACTAAACAATTTTTCATTGAACCCATACCTCTCAGTGAATAACTTAAAGAAATTAGAGCAGTTTTGTTTGTTCCAGAAAATAGTTATGAGTGTCCTCTTAATTTTGTAATAGGCGTGCCTACTGGAATTTGGTTGTTGATGGTTTTGGGAGACTCAGTACAATATAACCAAATAGACGTCAATGAATTTGAAGGAAATTGTGGAGTAAAATCTGGTTCAGTTACTTTTCCATTTAATGTTGTGAAAAAAGATTCATCATGTTTGTTCGAAGTTTCTGTTATGATGGAATGCCACTTTGAATTTGGGAGAGTTCTATTAAATAGATTTCAGGCTGGCTCAAAACGAGAACTTATTTCACTATCCCATGATAGGCTCCATTTTTCCCTTTGGTATTTGGGCCTGCAAGATCTTCTATCCATTGAAAAAGTTTGCAAGTCTCTGCATGTTGCCGTGAAAGATGATCCTCATCTATGGAAAAATATACATGTGGATGATCCTTCTTGGTTTAAAATAGCTCCTCCATATACCATTGTTGAATAAGGTATGCAGAGAAGAGGGTGGAGATAATATTGATTTTGATCGCAGAAAATCAATATTTCCTACACAACTATCCCCCCACAAGTGATGGTACATATTCCTATCTCTTATCGTTTTTGCTACTCCTGACCATATCACTCTGTACAATACATAAATTTAATATAGGAAATGTAACAGTTCTGGTCCAATATTGGTGCATGGTTGTACTATTTTCAACATATTTGATTGCATTATTTTGGTGCTACAATCAACAATTGTGTATCATGTATGGTAATGTGTTTGGCCTGAATGGTTGTGATTACAATTTGGTATCTTCACATTTTTAAGTAAAAACAGATCAATTTTTTTTTATTTTTTTTATGAATTTATGTTTATTTTTGATCCAGTGGAGATGATTGGTGACTTGGGTTCCTTTTAATCAGGCTTCACCATGTGGCCTTACCTAGTGATATACAACTCGTCTCTTGATGTTTTCTTTCCTTATAACCATGTCACATTATTCATACCATAGCGAAAAGTACTGGTGTAATACTGATGGATGCCTGTACTATTTCTGGCATTTTCGAGTGCTTCATTTGGTGCTACAAAGAAGTTTGGATGTGTGTTACTTAGTTTGGCACAACTTGTGAGTGTTTGAGATATTTTTTTTGGATTGAATACTTTGATTATAGTTCGATGCTTCTAGATATGGATTATTTTCAAGTACTGAATTTACTTCAACATCAATTTAGAAACTGATAGAACCCTGTTGTTTGTTGCTTCATTTTTGTTTAACTATCTCTTGCAATATCTGGTAGATATTGATATCAATATCTGTTTATCTATTGTAGGTCAATGAGATTGATTCCAGTGTAGCTCTGAACATGTCTGGGTAGAATTTGGAGATGACAACTTTACCATTAGAAGTTAGGAACATAAAGTACTGGTTAGCAGAGATAGACAAATGAAGCTATAAACTGAAGTATTTTTTTCTTCAATTAACCAACGAAGTGAATGTGTTGCAGGGGAGAGTGCTTGTATTGCTTTGGTAGAAATTATTTCTGACTGGTTACAAAACAAATCCAATTCTATGCCAATAAAATCACAGTTTGACACATTGATATGTGAAGGATATCTGAAGTGGAGGAAGCTATGGGAACTAGAGGAATATAGAGAGAGGTTCCCTGATGGACACTTTGATTTGGAAACAATATTGCAGTCAAACATGTTTTATAACAAGCATTGAACCTCCACATATTTTTAAATTGTGGAAATTGTCTTAAGATTAGATTGGGATGCTGAATTGGTTTCGCTTGGAAATATTATTTCTTTTAACATTATTGATTATGCACACAAGTGTCAAGGCTCTTGTGTGATGTTCCAGTGATATTTCAGTATTGTTTGTAAAGACTCTGTTTTTCCTATGAAATTTGACATCCCCTAAAAGTTAGACAAGAAGGTGGGTTGGAATTGTTGGTGGGCTTTGAGACTCGACAGTATCATAATAATACGAAATAGAATTATATGTTAGTAGAATAGTATTCTATAATGTGATATTTACATATTAATACTACTGTGTTGTTAAATAATAAACTTTATTAGACAATAATGTGGAAGTTAGATAAAATCTTCTGCAATGAAAAACTGTTGAAATAATTATTTAGTCTCATATTCTACTTCAGTTTTTGTGATCCTTCGAGTGGCAAGGCACCTTCTATTAAGAAAACTTTCCTCTGTGACATATCATGCTTGTAAGTTAATCATAAATTTGTAGATTTTTTTACTTAATTTTGATGCTGGATAGTTCCAATAAATGGAAATGTTTAGTTGGGTTTGTTGGAAATATGATGCAGGATGTTGTCCTTGATGGCAACCCACTGAATGAAGATGAAGACATGCGACTATTGACATGTGTTGTCCTTGATGGCAAACCACCTGATGAAGTTATGCTTGACTTGATGGACTTGGTAAATGATGTAAATCTGATGTGATATGTTGTTGAGTGGTGTCCTTGAAAGGAAACCCACTTGATGAAGATGATGAAAACTTACTTGATGAAGTTGGGCTTAAGAGAATGTGTTCCTGATGAAGAAAATATGATGTTTCTACAGTATGTACAGAAGGCTATGAAGAAAGGATTTCAGAATGTACTCAAAGTATGATGAAAAAGAGTATGTTTCTTGGTATACGCGGATTGTCCTAGGGGAAGTCGCGTATGCACGCGGAAAAGAACGTGCCAAGTCGCATATGGGCTAAAGCGCTCAAAAGGTGCAAAACCAAGGGTAACCACCATGGTATTGACCCATTGTATTGGGTAATGATCCGCCTAATTGACCCCGTCCAGGTAGTTTTGGGCTCATGGTATTGTTTTGGCCCATGGTATTGAAAAAGGGGCTCATGGTATTGAAAAGGAAAAACCTATATAAGGAGAAGAAATTCATTGTGCAAATCATGAGTGTGGGTGCAAGATGTCTGAGCTTGAATGAATACTTCTCACTGAAGTATATCTGAATGGAAAGGGTTACACTTGAATGATAAATCTGAATGTATGATGCACCAATGATGAAGAAAGGGATCTAGATCTGAATTGCTCTTGTATTTGCTAGATCTGATTATGGAAGGCTTAGATCTATGATGAGGCGAGCATCTAGGCGAACATCTGTCTGAAGCAAAAGGGTAGATCTGAACTGAATATCTGATCTGATGAAGTATGCTGCTCTGTAATGATTGAAGATCTATACGCTACTTCGCCGCGGAGGAAGCGCGTATATACGCAGCTTCAGCTAAGAGAAAGCGCGTATGCGCAATAAAATATACACTGAGGTATACGCTGGTTTGTGTGGACGGAAGCGCGTATATACGCGACATCAGTAAGTAAAAGCGCGTATGCATACTAGGGTTTGCTGAAGCAAGGGGTATGAAATATCTGATCTGTTCTGATGTGTTTCTGCTATCTGATCTGTGTTGATATGTATCTGTTGATGATGTATGTTCGTGCTTAAAAATATGGAAAGGGTTCCATCTGGAAATATGATGAATTGCGGTCTGCAAGTTGTGTTCTATTGAAGTGGTTGGATCCAGTGTGAAAATTGATGAAACGTGGTCCAAGGTGGTGCTGAAGGTTGTAGCCTTCAGTCAGGGGGTTGTAGCTCCCTTCCAGGTGAGGCCGGTAAACGAGATCAGGGGGTCGTAGCTCCCTTCCAGGAGAGGCTGGTAAACGAGTCAGGGGGTTGGAGCTCCCTTCCAGGAGAGGCTGGTAAACGAGCGCAGGTGGGTGCCTGCGTGCTGGTCAAGTCCGCGCCAGCACATATGTTGTAAGATGTTTTCTCTATAATAAAATATTGAAGGCTGAGCAACTGCAGCGGTGGTTTTCTCCCGATTTGGGTTTCCACCT
Source organism: Pinus albicaulis (assembly GCA_034641835.2). Taxonomy (NCBI): domain Eukaryota; kingdom Viridiplantae; phylum Streptophyta; class Pinopsida; order Pinales; family Pinaceae; genus Pinus; species Pinus albicaulis. Next base: position 431,215,274 of record CM076582.1, read on the forward strand.
AAAAATCCCGGTGTTCATGTGTGATGCTTTGTGTGATGGTTTATTCTGTTCTTACTGCACATGTTTACTGTTTATTGAACATCTGATGAATGAATGATGGAATAATATAAGTGAAGATTTAATGACAGATCTAAATCTCTGTGTATACGCTAGTTTCATAAAGGGGATTCGCGTATATACGCTAGTTTACTGAAAGAAAGTAGCGTATGGATTTTAAGGAATGAAAAAGTAAAAAGATTTGATTATGTAGTAAATACTGATTCACCCCCCCCTCTCAGTATTTTTCCCAACAATTGGTATCAGAGCAGGTCCTTGTGCAGAAGCTTGATCGCTTAAAGGAGATCCGTCGCAATGGGAAGTCAAGAAGGAGTAATGTCTATAAAGCCACCTCTATTCAATGGAAGCAATCTGATATTCTAGAAGGTACGTACAAAATCATATCTGCAAAGTCTTGGTGCAGATGTATGGGCAATCGTGGAAGAAGGTTATCAATACCCGGCAAGTATTCCTACTGATGCAGCTGAAAGAAAGAAGTATGAAATCAATGCCAAAGCAGTGAATGTCTTATTGGGAAGCATGTCTGAATCAGAATTTGCTAAAGTGATGCAGCTACATTTGGCAAAAGACATATGGGACAAAATCATTCTAAGCTATGAAGGAAACACAAAGGTAAAAAGTGCAAAACTCCAAACTCTTAGAATTGAATATGAAAATTTGAAGATGCATAGTGATGAGAGTGTTGCCAGTTTCTTTCTTCGTCTAGATGATATTGTAAATCGGATGAGAAATTTGGGTGAAACCATGGCTGATACTACTCTGGTGGAAAAGGTCTTGAGATCTTTGACTTCAAAATTTGACTCTAAAGTTTCCGCTATTGAAGAAAGACAAGATTTGCAAACTCTTACTATTGTTCAATTACATGGTACTCTGACTGCTTTTGAAATGAGACAAGGAGGCCCTTCTCAAGTAAGAGAAGCTGCTTTTAAGGCATCTACAAAAGGAAAGGAAAAGGAAGTTGTCAAAGAATCCAGCTATATATTCGATGAAGAAGAAGCGAATTTCGTGAGAAAGCTCCAACTAGGTACTAGAAGATTCAAAGGTAAGCTTCCCTTCAAATGTTTTCAGTGTGGAAAAGTTGGTCATTATGCTGCTAAATGTCCTTGTAGAGAAAAGCATGGTAAAGGGAAACAATTTGAGAAGAGAAAGAGTTATTATGCAAAAGAAGATGATGATGAAGTGTCCAGTGAAGATGAAGAAGATTCTGACCAAGATCTGAAAGTGCTCATGGCTAAGAAGCAAAAGAAGAAGGTTACTCGAGGAAAGGAGAGATCTCAGAAATCATGTATAGCAAAAATTGAAGAAGATGAAACAGATTCTGACGAAGATCTACAAGCACTCATGGCAAAGAAGAAAAAGGAGAAGGCCACTTGTAATACTCTTCTTTGTGCAAACAATAGTAAAGATAATGAAAGTAAAGTTGTGGATCTAGAAGAAGCTCTCAAGATTAAAGAAGAAGAACTACAAAGTTCATACAATAAGCAAGAAACTATCTATAAAGAGATGATCTCACAAATGAAAGATCAAATAGAAATGCTGAATGAACAGGTGGATAAGTATCAAAGGTTTCATACCTATGCATCCAATCGAATTAAAGATCTAGAAGAAGATCTTGAAAAATCAAGCAAGAAGAATGAAGGACTTGAAGCTGCTATCATCTTTCTGCAAGCAGAGCTAGAAGCATCAAGTAAGGAGAATGAGGAACCTCTACAATCCTTTGAAAAGGAAGGCCTTGAAGCAAAAATTATCTCTCTCAAATAAGATCTGGAAAAATAAAATAAGAAGAATGAAGAGCTGGAACAAACATGTGAAGAAAACGAAAATTGGCTGAAAGAAGAGATCCTAAATCTGAAGGATCAAGTTGAAGATGGAAGAAGAAAAGAAGAAAGCATGACAAAGAAATGTCAAGCCTTGGAGGTTGAGGTAAACATTCTCAAAGGTAAATTGGAAGAAAAGGTAAAACTGTTGAGGTTTCATGATAGTAATAATATCCTGGACAATATTATGAGTAATCAAAGGTCTCCTGCTATCAAACATGGTCTTGGTTTCCATGAAACTGTTAAAGGAGAATCTAGCTCACAAGGAATTGCCAAAAATTCAGAAGACCTCAATGCAAAACCTGATGTGTTGAAAGAAGCAAAAGATCAACCAACAATCATGAATTCTCAAAAGAATTCATTCAAGAACGTTTGAATGTTTTGAATGTCATAATTATGGGCATGTTGCAACAAATTGCAGGAGCAGATCATTTCAGCCTCAAACAAACAGTTCCTACATAGAAAGGTACTCTGGTTTCTTCAAGGGATATTGTTTTTCATGTAACAAGTATGGACACAAAGCAGCTGATTGTAAAAGGAGGAAGAATAGAAATACTCATTATGATTCTTATGCTTATTTTTCTGGACACATGAGATGTTATTCTTGTAACAAGTATGGACATATAAGAAAGGAATGCGGGTCGAACAGATATGAGAAATTTCAGCACACAAATAGAAAACAAATCTGGAAGAAGATGGAGGGATGGAATAAGAAACAATCTAGAGAAGAAAAGGATGTTTTTGTGGATGCTCTAGAAGACAATGATTTTCTTGAAGAAAACACTCAATTCAAGATGAAGGATCGATCAGAAACGTAGGGAATTCTGACCCTACTGCAGTCATCCGCTTCTGAAGCTTACTTTTCTTATTGACTGCAGGAATGATGTGGGATACATTATGAGATTTAGTAATGTATCGTCATAGGAGGAGCAATGTATGATGTCTCTCATGGTTGAGTTGATTATACTAGTTATGTTTACTTCTGACAGCGCATCTGATGTGGAAAGGACAGGTACAGGAGGTACAAGCTCAGGAGGAAATGAAGGGAGATGGAAATTTTCTATGCTTCACTTTCCATACGCAGGTTCCATTAACTAAAGTCGCGTATACACGCGAGTTCCAGAAGACGCAGTCGCGTATGCATTGATGATAAGAAAATTTATCTGATAGCTGAAGATCTGAAGCAGAGGTCCAGGGGGAGCATCAGTCTGACTGATGATGATTGCACTGTTAGCATCATTCTAGTTATACTCATGATAATGAAATGATGCATGGGTTCTTGTGTTGAAGATTATGGATGAAGCTTGGTTGCTTTATGATGAAGAGCATTCATTGTTGAGATGAAAGTCTTATAGTTCAGAGATGAGGACAGATCATGCAGAGATTGTTATTGATGACTTGCTGTTGAAGGTATCTCAGATTGCAGAAGTTAAGGAAGAAGCACTGGTTTAGGGGGAGTAGCAGGTTGAATTCTAATGATTGTATTGTTGGCAATATGACTGCTTGTTCTTTGGTTTTTGTGATACTCATGCTCAAATGATGATGTCTTGGTACATGATTTATTATGATGAGTTTTTGAGCCCTGGTTGCTGATAAGTATCCTTTGTACTCACACATGGATGAGTTGGATGTCATTTGATTCAGAAATAAATCATGCCGAGTGTGTTACTATGGTTGAGAGATCTTTTGCCTACATATGTTACTTCATGTTAAATCTTGAAGATCATGGTGATGTTGGACCACATGGATGATTTCTTGACACCTATGTGAAGATGTTGTTCTAATATGACAATCTCTCTTGGAAAGATTGTATTGATGCTGCAAAGAATCTGAAGGCTTGGTTACTATTGTACTGATGCCACAACCATTGGATGACGCTTGAAGACACAACTACACCATTCTATCTATATGTAGTCCAGGGAAGCATTCAAATGTCTCAGAAAGAAGCTGAACACTGTCTTTGCCTTACAAAGAATCAGATCTGGTTGAAATTTAGAAGATGTCTTGGGATACGCGGGTTTCCTGAAACACAGTCGCGTATGTACGCGAGTTAATGCACATAAAACCGCGTATGTTTGGTTGCTAGAATTTTTTGGTTGGTTCAGCTCTCTTCAGCACAGCTGCAGTGCTGTTTGGTATCTCTGATACTGTTTGGTATCTCTGGTGGTGTTCCAGTTCTCATAAGTCTGTTTCTAATGTTTTGATGAAGATGCCTTGATGATTTGTTGGTGGAAGTTTTCAGGATGCACAAACTAAGGGGGAGCCTTAGTCTTTTGGAAAGATTGCTTGGTTGCACAGATTGGCCTTGCTGAGTAAAATGCATTGTTGGCATTATGTTGATTCTGAAATATGTTCTCTTTCTTGAGGACTTTCTGGTGTTGGTCTTAAAGTTATATTTGTAGTTTGGTGTAAAGGTCTCGTTGAGACTCATGATGTAAATTGCAATATTCAGTCATGTAAGGACTTGTCAAATTGTAAACCCACTTGGTTGGATAGCTAAGTTGAAATGTGTAAACCCACTTGGTTGGGTACTTGAGTCTCATATGTAAATCCACTTGGTTGGATATTTGATGTAAGTATGAGTCATTGGTGATAGGAACTTCATAGAGTCATGTACTTCATTGAAAATATGTTTGAAGATTCAACATGAACTCAGGGGGAGCTTGGTCACTTCAGTATACATCAGATCTGCAGAACGCTTCTTCTACATGAGGAGAAAAGGGGGTGAGTGTGTTGGTTTTGATCCGCCCGTTGCCCTTGAGGTCAAAGGGGGAGAGTGTGTTGGTTTTGATCTGCTGGTTTTGTCCTTTGCCCTTGATGTCAAAGGGGGAGAGTGACATGGTGTTTGAATGAAGATAATGATGTGCCCTTTGCCCTTGATTTCAAAGGGGGAGAGTGACATGGTGTTTGAATGATGCCAAAAATGGAGAGAGTGACATGGCAAAAATGGAGAGAGTGACATGGTAAAAATAGGGAGAGTGACATGGTGTCATTGTATTCTTAATGTATCTATCTGTTGTGGTAACCAAACACCATTATGGTTGCCATCAAGTCCAAAGGGGGAGATTGTTGGAAATATGATGTAGGATGTTGTCCTTGATGGCAACCCACTGAATGAAGATGAAGACATGTGACTGTTGACATGTGTTGTCCTTGATGGCAATCCACCTGATGAAGTTATGCTTGACTTGATGGACTTGGTAAATGATGTAAATCTGATGTGATATGTTGTTGAGTGTTGTCCTTGAAAGGCAACCCTCTTGATGAAGATGATGAAAACTTACTTGATGAAGTTGTGCTTAAGAGAATGTGTTCCTGATAAAGAAAATATGATGTTTCTACAGTGTGTACAGAAGGCTATGAAGAAAGGATTTCAGAATGTACTCATAGTATAATGAAAAAGAGTAGGTCTCTTGGTATACGCGGATTGGCCTAGGGGAAGTCGCGTATGCACGCGGAAAAGAACGTGCCAAGTCGCGTATGGGCTAAAGCGCTCAAAAAGTTCAAAACCAAGGGTAACGACCATGGTATTGACCCATGGTATTGGGTAATGATCCGCCTAATTGACCCCGTCCAGGTTGTTTTGGGCTCATGGTATTGTTTTGGCCCATGGTATTGAAAAAGGGGCTCATGGTATTGAAAAAGGATAAACATATATAAGGAGAAGAATTTCATTGTGCAAATCATGTGTGTGGGTGCAAGATGTCTGAGCTTGAATGAATACTTCTCTCTGAAGTATATCTGAATGGAAAGGGTTACACTTGAATGATAAATCTGAATGTATGAAGCACCAATGATGAAGAAGGGGATCTAGATCTGAATTGCTCTTATATTTGCTAGATCTGATTATGGAAGGCTTAGATCTGTGATGAGGCGAACATCTAGGCGAACATCTGTCTGAAGTAAAGGGTTGAATCTGAGGTGAATGTCTGATCTGATGAAGTATGCTGCTCTGTAATGATTAAAGATCTATACGCTACTTCGGCGCGGAGGAAGAGCGTATATACGCAGCTTCGCCGAAGAGAAAGCGCGTATGCGCAATAAAATATACACTGAGGTATACGCTGGTTTGTGTGGACGGAAGCGCGTATATACGCGACATCAGTAAAGGGAAAGCGCGTATGCAAACTAGGGTTTGCTGAAGCAAGGGGTATGAAATATCTAATCTGTTCTGCTGTGTTTCTGCTATCTGATCTGTGTTGATATGTATCTGTTGATGATGTATGGTTGTGCTTAAAAGTATGGAAAGGGTTCGGTCTGGAAATATGATGAATTGTGGCCTGCAAGTTGTGTTCTATTGATGTGGTTGGATCCAGTGTGAAAATTGATGAAACGTGGTCCAAGGTGGTGCTGAAGGTTGTAGCCTTCAGTCAGGGGGTTGTAGCTCCCTTCCAGGTGAGGCTGGTAAACGAGATCGGGGGTCGTAGCTCCCTTCCAAGAGAGGCTGGTAAACGAGTCAGGGGGTTGGAGCTCCCTTCCAGGAGAGGCTGGTAAACGAGCGCAGGTGGGTGCCTGCGTGCTGGTCAAGTCTGCGCCAGCACATATGTTGTAATATGTTTTCTCTATAATAAAATATTGAAGGCTGAGCAACTGCAGCGGTGGTTTTCTCCCGACTTGGGTTTCCACCTAAAAATCCTGGTGTTCATGTGTGATGCTTTGTGTGATGGTTTATTCTGTTCTTATTGCTCATGTTTACTGTTTATAGAACATCTAATAAATGAATGATGGAATGATATAAGTGAAGAACTCATGGCATAATTAGATCTCTGTGCATATGCTAGTTTCATAAAGGGGATCCGCGTATATACGCTAGTTTACTGAAGGAAAGTAGCGTATGGGTTTTAAGGAATGAAAAATTAAAAAGATTTGATTATGCAGTAAATACTGATTCACCCCCCCCCTCTCAGTATTTTTCCCAACAGGGTTTAGATTTTATCATCTTTATATAGGATTGAATTCTGATAATAGTGTTTTATGCCCTATATAGAAATTGTTCACTAGCATGGAAATTCTTAATGGAGAAGGCTTGGTGTTGTTCTTGTGAATGTGCATTGTAACTCTTTATAAAAGTATAGAATGTTTTAATTGTAATTTTCACTCCGTTGATCTATTTGTAGGGGTGGAGTGGTACCTCCAACTCTTGAGGTGCATGAGGATGAATGTGGAAGTGATGATGATGCTGGTCATCAAAGACTAGCATCGAAGAAGAAAAATAAGTGTCTCCCCTGAATTTCGCTGCCTTTTTGGGTGCCTTTTGTTGGAAACCATCTTTGTTTCTATCTATGCACTATAATTCATACGGTAAACTAATATTTAATTTAAGAAATCTGGTATATAAATTATATATACTCCTACAATCTAAATATCATGGATAAATATTCAAAACTTCAAACTCATGAATTTCTTTTGGGAAAAAGGTTTTATAGATGCTTTTATTTTAGACATACTTGTTTGTAAAATCTATGTATTTCTAACTATCTCTTCAGGTAAAATTTAGATATATTAAAGTTATAAAATCTTATAGCTTTTAAGTTGCACTAATATGTCATAAAACACTAGTAAAAGACAATATCTTATGTCAAAATCAATGCCATTTATTGTGTACAATGGGATTGCCACATTCATGCTTTACCCAAATCTCGTTTGTTTTATATGCATTCTATATCATCGATCAAGGCATGAATGATTATAATATATTGAGCCCTAGTTCTGAACTATCCTCTCTTCAATTTCTTTGTAAGGATTGAATACAATCTAATTTCATAAATTACAACTGGGGCAGAGTAATAAATCAGTATTAAAATACACCATAAGCATTAATTGCTTCAAAGTATTATAAATGCATTTTAATATTACTTGATTTTCCATGCTTATATGGAACATTGTCGAGAGAAGGAACTATAACAACAATGGATTTCCATGAAATCTTTATAATTTTTTCAAACATGAAAGTTGTGATGCATTACTAAGTTTCTTCATTATTTTATAGATCATTACACGTCAAACCGACTTTACTCCTTTACTGCCATTGCATTCAAAATTGTGCACAAGTATGCTTTACATGTATCAATCAAAAGTATGATTTTATCTATATTTGATAATGCAAGTTGAATACACCATACAATACATAGGAGTGCTATGGCTATGAAGTTAAATATGAAATAATCTATTGATTGCTACTATTACTATTATATATGGGGTGCTCTTCTAATGGCCATTTATTAGCTATGTGAAGAAGGCTTTGTGGAATTTGTATTTACTATAAGATTATGCATAGCTGAGTTGCAGACAACTAAGTAGAATTTGGTAGGAATTTTGGAGTATGTGTAATTCATAATGATCTTGTCTTCTCTTCATTGATGAATTTTCAATGTGTGAGTTTTTACGCGAGCCATTGCATTATCAATGTGTCAAGGCTCAAAACTCTACCTATATGTCAACTACTTATGATCATTCCTAGGAACATGAATCCTAGTTTTTGTAGGTTTAAAATTTATCACAAGTTTTATCTATTGTGGTCAAATTAGTGGAGGTTATCTCAAAATTTATTGAAGGTACCATGGATCTAAATTTCTTATGAACTTTCAACACTATAACAAACTTTGGTGCAAATTGTTCATCAATTCTCACTTGGTTAGGATTATAGATGTTGATGAAAATTTTGTGTGCATGCATGAGAGTTGGGTGCAAATGCACAATGTTGTGTAGAATTAGTGTGATAAATATGGGATAGTGCAAAGCATAGTTTTGAATATTAGTCTGAGTTGGCTCGTACCTAATCAACTCAGTTAAGTTGATTGTTGGTTGAATGGTTAATTGTTGGTTCAATGGATATAAGATCTTGTAGGCCCAAATACCAAAGGGAAAAATGAAGCCCATCATGGGGTTCTCTTTGTAATTCTTTTCCACTGATACCTTCCATGCTTCCTCAAACTCCTCTCCAACCTCCATATTAGTGCTAGTAGTAGCATGAGAAACAACACTACGCTTAGTAGAACTAGAACGCATTTTCCAAACTGCACGAGAACTACTTCCCTCACCAATCACCATGTGAAATGCTTGGTCTCGGTGGTCCACTTCCTTCAACTCCTAGTTCAACTACCATATCTTCATTAGAAACAACATCCCGAACTCCACTAGACAACGATTCACCATTTTGTACTAGTGATTCGCCATTTTTACTGGTGATTCACCATGATTTTATAAGATAATATAATCTCGTGAGAGATTCACAAAAAAAATATATATATATATTATATTATTAATAAAATCACCTTCCATTTTTCCTATGTATCATGGGGATTCGCCAATTTATTATATATATAAATTTAGGGGGTACTTAAAATTTCCCCTGTTAAAGCCCAAAGACATCTTCGAATCTCCCAATTTGTAGCACCTGTGAGAAAAGTGAAATAGGCTAATTTTCTTTAATCTGTTATTGACAATAACCTCTCTCAATTTCTTAAAATTATCCTCTGTTTTCCTAGAAACAACTCTTGAAGCTGACTACTCAAACAATAAAAAAACAGATAAATCACTTTATATCTTCTTGTAAAAACTCATGCAACCAGATTTGATTAAGTCCTATGCAACACTAAGGTCTTCCATGAACATATTAAGGTACATAAGTTCATATCCTACACAGGAGTCTCCTTTTCTTGTTTTCCTTTTCATGGCCATCTTCCTTTATACTACATTGCCTTTATTGAAAAAGTGACACCTGCAAAGAAACCAATTTGAACAACAAGCTGCTTGCGATGGAGCTGGACTCTTCAATGATAATAAAAAAATGCTGCATGCAAATATCAAAATGAGGATGATATAGAGGAGATTTGGAATTGAGCTTAAAAAGTGAAATTAGAATATATGAGGAATAATGACAAATGGGAGGAGTGAAAGGTAATGATGAATGACACTTATGATTATGCATGCTTGGATGACTGTAATAACCAATCACATGACTTCACATTCACCCAAAACCTCTAAAAACATTGACAACTCATCATCCTTTTATTGGTGCAAGAAAAAACACGATTCCACATCATTTTCAATTATAAACCTGGAATATTGGCTACGAAATGGTCAGGCGATTTCATAGTGAAATGTGTCTATTTGCAGTAATATTCGCTTTAGAAATGGGAAAAATAATACAGGTGGCCACTATAAAATTTTAAACCAATTAATATGAACCTAAGGTGTATTTTGATGGATTTGAATCTAATGACATGACCCACGGGCTATTTTAAACTTAGGATAATGACTATTTCATGAGTTTTCATCAATTTCATGAACCAATTTTTATGAGACAAAATGAGACCTAGGCTAATAACCCTATTAATCAAAAATTGAAATTTTACGTGTGATAACAGTGGCTCCACTGGGGATGGTGTGCCGTTGTGGTACAAAAAATAACTTGTAGTTCCAGTGCCTTCCTTCAAAAACTGAAATTGATGAAATTGATGAAGACTTCGCCAAGCTTTTAAGACCCTATCATCAAGCACAAGCTTGTTTAAAACTGCAATCCAAGCTTAAGACTAAATCCGTACATGCTAAAAAACTTCTCAGAATACTTGAGCTTATTGAAACACACTCCTACGTACCCTAACAGCTACAATATTCATGTTTGACTCAAGTGACATGAAACCTCCAATAAAGCTAGTCAATGAGCGGATCTAATAGCTAAAATCCTTGATTGTTATTAAACCAAAACAAAATTGTATACTATGTTAACACAAAAAAATTTCCAAATATTTTCAAAGTCTGGTCACCATTCTCCAAGGAATCAATCTGCCTTTTTAGTTTGATTATAATATGAAAGTTTCATTGTCAAAGTGTAGTGGTGAGAAAATTCCATTTCTACCTTCGTTCATTTCATTTTCCCCCTTTCACCTTCCATTCCCCCCCCAAAAAAAATCCCTAAGTCTGGCCTCTCATTTCCCTTTTCAAAAATCCTTTTTTAACTCATAAAATCCAATTTTTATAGTTAAAAGGTAGCTCCGCACACCCATCAATAGCCATATCATATTTCATTTTTAACTTACCATATATTTATTTTATCGCAAGTTTTACCCACACCACAACAAAACCTTGGTTATATCATATATCATATGATATAACTTACCACACTTAATAAACATCATGGACCCCTTACCTTTCGTCACAATTAGCTCTTCATAGTTTTAACTCTCATTCACGTTACAATTGTCATCTCCTACAAAACCCCTGAAATGTGATTTGCGATATGGTATAGGACCCATACTTCCCTTTGATACACCTCGAATACATTATAAAGCCTTTTTAATGCTTCGGGCGTCTTTTTATCATATCACCATGACTTAGAGAAATATTAATTTTCTACTTTTTAAAGCAATTTAAAGGGCCCCACCTACCTCTTCGCATCACATTTCCGCAAATTTAGTTTACAACATTCACTTTCGCTTCCTTAAAGTTTCCAATTTGTGATTTGCGGGCGACTGTTTGTCATGTCACGCCACCCTTCGCTCTCATCGCACATCATACTTCACCAGTTTTAAAATTTAACTCTTACATTTTATATTAAAATATTTGATGTGCAATCTGCGATCGGTCCCACTTCTTTTCCATGTCATCACCCCATTGCAAAATCACATTTTTTCCCATTTGTATCTTATTTTTAAATGATCCGGTCTCGATCTGCAATTGCGATATATGTATAAAAGGTTTTCGCCCCCCTCTTATCATTCATTCCGCTCCACTTTTCCCATATCAATTAAACCTTGTTCGAAGGGTTTCTTTGTAATTTCTCATAAAATGAACCTCTGCCACTCTATCCAAATTTTTTTGGGTTTTCTTCCATTACAAAGGGTTTTCCACCAAAAAAGGAAAGGAACAATGGTACCACTACTCTTAGCACTAGCATGTTTCTACCAGGTACCAGGTAGGATTCAAGGAACAACCACGCGCCCTTTTCACTGTTGTTTACATTTTTTGTGGAGTTGGTTGCACTAGAACATAAGAGGAGTCTTCCCATAAACTACCACATCATACAAACCACTTTGAATTGTTAGCCTTGATGTTGTTATTTTGATTATGTCATAGCACTTTTTACTAAATTTTTAGGATAACCATTAAAGCACAAAATTGCTACAAAATGTTGCTCGCTGCAGAAACAGGGGAAATAAGGCACTTTCGTAGGAAATTTTAGTATCAAAATGACTTCACCCATATATGTCACTTTTTAGCCCTCTTTGATGATTTGGAGATGGCTTTTGAATGAAATGAGCTAAACACAATTTTTTTCCCATCTTTATTTTCACCATAGGCATAGTTTTGATTTTAAGCAAAAACACACCTACAATGATTTCGTAGTGAAATCCGAGTTTCAAGCCTGGGATTCACTACGAAATTGCCTAATTGGCAGAAAACTCAAAAATTGTGTTTATCTCTTCAAAAAATTTCCTATGGCTTTGAAATATGATATGATGGAGCATGATAAGGAAAACTTGGCTCAAAATACCTCCTACCCTCCTCAAGAAGCAACATTTTTACCTTCAACAATTTCATCTATTAATAAAAACATAGTTGTTTTTTCTGAAAATTAGAGCTAAGAAATGAGCTCCTATATCCAAATCCTTGATATTTTTTGAAAAATGGGAGGTGTTTTTTGTAAATCAGTTCGTTCTAAAGAAAAAAATCTCTTTGTTTTTTGAAAAGCATCTCCAGGTGTCTGGAATATGCATTTGAAAAACATGTCTAAAATAGGAAAAAATGCATTCTAAAAATAAAGCGCAAAGACATCTTCGAATCTCCCAATTTGTAGCACCTGTGAGAAAACTGAAATAGGTTAATTTTCTTTAATCTGTTATTGACAATAACCTCTCTCCATTTTTTAAAATTATCCTCTGTTTTCCTAGAAATGACTCTTGAAGCTGACTACTCAAATAGTAAAAAAACAGAGAAATCCCTTTGTATCTTCTTGTAAAAACTCATGCAACCAGATTTGATGAAGTCCTATGCAACACTAAGGTCTTCCCTAAACATATCCAGGTCCATAAGTTCATAACCTACATAGGAGTCTCCTTTTCTTGTTTTCCTTTTCATGGCCATCTTCCTTTATACTATGTTTCCTTTCTTGAAAATGTGACACCTACAAAGAAACCAATTTGAACAACAAGCTACTTGTGATGGAGCTGGACTCTTCAATGATAATAATAAACTGCTGCATGCAAATATCGAAAGGAGGATGATAGAGAGGAGCTTTGGAGTTGAGTTTAAAATGTGAAATTAGAATATATAAGGAATAATGACAAATGGGAGGAGTGAAAGGTAATGATGAATGACACTTATGATTATGCATGCTTGGATGACTGTAATAATCGATCACATGACTTCACGTTCACCCAAAACCTCTAAAAACATTGAGAACTCATCATCCTTTTATTGGTGCAAAAAAAACACGATTCCACAACGTTTTCAATTATAAACCTGGAATATTAGCTACAAAATGGTCAGGTGATTTCATAGAGAAATGTGTCTGTTTGCAGTAATATTCGTTGTTGAACCAGGAAAAATCATACAGGTGGCCACTATAAAATTTTAAACCAATTAATATGAACCCAAGGTGTATTTTTATGGATTTGAATCTAATTACATGACCCATGGGCTATTTTAGACTTAGGATAATGACTATTTCATGAGTTTTCATCAATTTCATGAACCGATTTTTATGAGACAAATTGAGACCTAGGCTAATAACCCTATCAATCAAAAATTGAAATTTTGTGTGTGATAACAGTGGCTCCACTAGGGATGGTGTACCCCTGTGGTACAAAAAATAACTTGTAGTTCCAGTGCCTTCCTTCAAGAACTAAAATTGATGAAATTGATGAAGACTTCGCTAAGCTTTTACGACCCTCTCCTCAGGCTCAAGCTTGTTTAAAACTACAATCCAAGCTTAAGACTAAATCCGCACATGCTAAAAAACTGCTTAGAATAGTTGAGCTTATTGAAACACACTCCTACCTATCGTAACAGCTACAATATTCATGTTTTACTCAAGTGACATGAAACCTCCAATAAATCCAATCAATGAGCGGATCTAATACCTAAAATCCTTGATTGTTATTAAACAAAAAAAAAATTGTATACTATGTTAGAACAACAATTTTTCAAAATATTTTCAAATTCTGGTCATCGTTCTCCAATGAATCAATCTGCCTTTTCAATTTGATTATAATATGAAAGTATCACTGTCAAAGTGTAGTGGTGAGAAAATTCCATTTCTACATTCATTCATTTCATTTTTTCTCTTTCACCTTTCATTCCCCCCCGAAAAAAATCCCAAATTCTAGCCTCTCATTTCCCTTTTCAAAACTCCTTTTTTAACTCATAAAATTTGAGATAAAATAAATATATGGTAACGTTACTTTGTTTGATAATTTAGACTTTGAAATTATAAACAAACTATGTATTCTATAATCCCATTCCTTTTTTAACTCCCATTCACGTTACAATTGTCATCTCCTACGAAACCCCAAAATGTGATTTACGATATGGTCTAGGACCCATACTTCCCTTTGATACACCTCGAATATGTTATAAAGCCTTTTTATGCTTCGGGCGTCTTTTTATCATATGACCATGACTTAGAGAAATATTAATTTTCTACTTTTAAAAGCAATTTAAAAGGCCCCACCTACATCTTCGCATCACATTTCTACAAATTTCATTTACAACATTCACTTCCGCTTCCTTAAAGTTTCTGATTTGTGATTTGCGGGTGACTGTTTGTCATGTCATGTCACCCTTCGCTCTCATCGCACATCGTACTTCTCCAGTTTTAACATTTAACTCTTACATTTTATATTAAAATATCTTATGTGCAATCTGCGATCGGTCCCACTTCTTTTCCACATCATCACCCCATCGCAAAATCACATTTTTTCCCATTTGTATCTTATGTTTAAATGCTCCGGTCTCAATTTGCGATTGCGATATATGTCTAAAAGGTTTTCTCCCCCCTCTGATCATTCATTCCGCTCCATTTCTCCCCTATCAATTAAACCTTTTTCAAAGGGTTTCTTTGTAATTTCTCATAAAATGAACCTCTGCCACTCTATCCAAATTGTTTTGGGTTTTCTGCCATTACAAAGGGTTTTCCACCAAAAAAGAAAAGGAACAACAGAACATCGACAAATTTGTTCTGAAACATTTTTCTACCACTACTCTCAGCACCAACATATTTCTACCAGGTACTAGGCAACATTCAAGGAACAACCACACGCCAGTTTCACTGTTGTTTACACTTTTTGTGGAGTTGGTTGCACTAGAACAGAAGAGGAGTCTCCCCATAAACTGCCACACCATACAAACCACTTCGAATTGTTAGCCTTGATGTTGTTATTTTCATTATGTCATAGCACTTTTTATTAAAATTTTCGGATAAGCCTCATCTCTTGCTCGAGATCATAATAAATTTTGGGAATAGGTTTACTCCTTTTTTGGAGATGACAGTTTATTATTTTTGTATATATGTGATAAAATGCTATGCAAAAAGGGTTGGTTTGTGGTTTTAGAATTTTGACTCATATGATCTGTAACCTTTCTATGAATGAAATGGAATGGTACTACTCAGTACTTATTACAAATTTTTTGTGAGTATTGTCTACTTTACTTGTGTTTCAATATCTCATTTCTTTAAGTTCTAGTCTTCAAACCATCATACTGTTATGTGTTTTTATTAGCCTCTTAAACATGTTATGTGTTTTATCGGTCTTTTTTACTCTCACAAATTGAGCATTCTTGGTAAAATATATGTTATAACAGTGGAAGTGCATCACTCATGATAGTTATTCTTCATGATATTTTAGTGAGAATCTTGTTAGACTAGAAATAGCTCTTTTAGTGAAATATTGTCAAACTGCTACTTTTGTGAATTTCTACCAAATGCAATAGATTTTTGTTTTATAGACCTACTATTTCCTCTCATCTTACAGTTTCCTATCCTCATAGGCTACAAATTTTCACTCTGCTACCACATCAAGTTACAATACCCTCATTAGTAGAACTGTGGATTTGACTGAAATCTCTTTTCAGTGAATCAGATTTTATACCACCTATCAATCCCATAAAACAAATCATTAAAATTTCTTTAGAGTTTAGGATGTGTCTGGTCAGGTGCTCGCTGCAGTCCAAGTGCTGATTCCAGTGCCAACATACTATAATGGCAAAGGGTGCTGATTCCAGCGCCAAAATACTATAATGACAAAGGGTTTGATTTTCAGAGTGAAAGCATAATTGAAAAGTTGGACTATAGAACTCTTCCATGTAGTTAGATATGAGATTATAGAATACATAGTTTGTTTGATAATTTCAAGACATTCTACAGATTTAGACAGCTCATATATGATTTATTTAGTAACAAAATACTTCATTTGTGTGATATGAAACTCATTTTCAAAAACAAGACGTTCCTCCTAAAACTCAAAAGAGAAAGGTAGCACCAACTTCTCTTTATATTTTAGCATGAAAATGTTTTCAAAAGACTAATCTTGATCATGAAGACTATAGGATTGAATTTTATCTTCTAAAACTTCTTCTAAAACTTCAATGTATTTCTCAATTTTCTTAGCAAATTCATCAAAAAATTGAATCTTATCTTCTAACTTGCACTCAAATTACTTTATGTAAGAAGACAAGGCCGAAGAAAAATATTCATCGACTTCCTCATTAATGTGATCAGCATTCCATTGCTTAAAACCTTGAATTGAAAGAGACTCTACCACCAACTCTGTTTTTTCCATCCAAGTTTCCAAAAATATAAGCCAAAAATCTTCAAATGAATTAATAGATCTGACAATAAAACTTTCAATCCATTGTCTACATTTCCCTTGAAATGAATTGTCAAACAATTTGATGAAAATTTCTTCATGTCTGACTCTAAGAAGCTCAATAAAGTCACGAAAATTTTATATATGCTTCAATTTCAAATTAAAATATTCTCCATTAAATTTTGGACCATTCCTTAAAATTCTATGCATCCTTGGGAAAAGGATTTGGGAAACCATAAATGTAAGAAAAATCTACACATGCATACCTTGAAACAAGAATGGCAACATCTGAGTTCTTCATAAGTCTAATGGAATCACCATGAAGCTATTCATTTTTGAATTCTTCAACAATGGAGTCACCAAGGTATAAATGCAACCTCGTAATCTTCTAAGCTCCTGCTATCTCCAAGAGTTCAGATTCACTGTTTGAGCACAAAATCGGGAAATATGTCTTCAGAATCTCGACAGACGCAACAAAATGTTATCACTAAATTGAATACGGATGGAATTCTTCAACATGTTTTCACTCCTAGAGACAATGTTGAGCTACAAAAGACCAGTGCATAGGACATATTAACAATCAAAGGATTTAAACTTGTTCATCTAGAGCTTACTCTCAGTGTATCTTTATTTAGGATTAATGGAACTGTGGTTCAATATAGTTGCAGAAAACATTGGTACTAATCTTAATGCACACTGGACATTACTCAGAATTGATTCAGGACTATAAGAATCGAGGATGCCTCGAATGGACCAAGTAAAGGACTAATGAACAGACCTCAGAGTATAAGGTGGCGGTAATTGAGAGGAATTAGGAGGAGAAAACCCAGAAAATATGGGCTTCTTCTGCAATAATAATTCATCCTTCTCAGGATATGGGGGAAAATGGTAGATGAGAGGTTTATGGAGATGAAATATCACAGTGATAGATATTAAGGATGTAAGATAATTAATTCACGAGTGTCATCTTTCCTCAATGAGGATGTATACAAATTCATTTATTAAATCATTTACCACCTGTTGGCATTGTTATTTACATCCCACCCATCCCCGCCTTATTTTACTCTGCTTTCACCTCATCTCCATCATTATCATTTACCTTGCTTCATTTTTTAACCATTTCTCCCAAGGGTGACCAAGTCATCATTGTTCACAAGCACTAAACCCTAATTTCCTCTCCCACTAAGCTAAGGCTTCCTGTGAAAACATATAAATTTGAGCAGAGGATGCATAAGGTAGTTCATATCAGTAATTATGAGGCCATTCCAACTCATAATATCATGTATCCATCATTTTTTAAGAAATCATTCCAAGGGTCAATTCATCTGCCACTCATAGGGCCATTTTTACTTCAAACTATGTTTCTAACCAAACAGAGATGAATTTAAAAAAAGTGAGAGGTTTTTTTTTCCATAATAGGTCAAGGAAGAAAAAAATCCTTCAGTGTTTACACAATTGTCATGGTTTTGGAGAAATTTCAAAAATATAGGTGCCAAATGAGACTTGTTGCACTTAGAGAGTGACCTTGGGAAAATCAAGTTTTCTCCTAACTGCAGTGTCCAAATGACTTTCTGGATAAGTAAAATTACAACTATATTGGAAGATATTTCCAACGAGCTATGATGAGCTCAATTTTGAGTTGAGGAAGGCCTCCAAAATTTTCCTGTAACAGCACTCTGCATTTTTGCACCCTTATTCTACACTTTTTGACTAATCTTAGGAGAACTAATTTTTGACAAGGAAAATCAACTCCAATAAGAACACCAAAGGTATATTTAGAGAGTAGACAAGATAATATTTCAGATGTGATATCCTGGTCCTAATTTGGACACCAGGAAGGCCTCCAAATGTGGTATGCAAAACGGTGTTGCACACATAATGCGCGTTCTGCACTAAAGCTCTGCATTTGCTTAAGGGAGGGCGCGTTTCCCTCTAGTGTTGAACTCGTTTTTGGGGAATACAGTGAGAAATGGTCACCACCATTGATTTCGAAATAATGAGAACATGAACCCTGTACATTTTCTAAGCATTTGGAGGCAAACAGGTCAGTGAAAATGACAAAAAACCACCGAAAAACCAAGTTTATGACTCATTTTTGACTTGGTGCTGCACATTTACTAGTCTTGAGAAAATGAATTTTTGAAAAGGAAAATGAGCTTCATTTTTTAAACTGAAGGAAATTATAGAGATTAGACTTGAAGGAATTTCTAAGAAGCCATCTTGGAGCTAATTTAGACATTTTCAACCCAGTTAAAAACAACCTGCAAGATGGATGGCATGTTTACCAAAGAGAGGGTGTGTTTGACAATTTGCTGATATTTTGAAATTTCACTGCAAATTTTGAATTTTTTCTTGAGAATCATGATTTCAATTATGTAATTAAGCATGGTAAATGTAAATATTATTTGGATAAGCTACCTAGGGGTATATTCATGAGGTAAATTTACTCATCAAAGTCGAATGAATCAGTTTCAATGTAATTAGGGATGAGTCACTTTGACCTCCCTACACTCTAGGTATCAATTCATATTATTGTAGATCAGCTACTAAACTTAGGTATTCAACAATTGAGGTTGGGAGAGGTTATTTGAGGCCTATATCTTGTAATTTTTGACTCATTTTAAAAGGTTCGAATCAGTTTTATCATGGCAACTTTGTACTCAGTTTGGCCAACCTAATAAAGGGGAGTTGCAACTACTTTTTTGGTATACTTGTGATATTGAATGTCTATCACTGTTTCTTATTCAGTATCATATGTTTGAAAGTATTATGTTCATTTTCACTATAATTTCTATTTCATGATCTTTTACAAGTTAGAAATTCAAAATACATGCTTGCACATGCTCTGTTTTGGGTAAATGATCATATTTTTTTCATCTTCTTTTGTCTGAGAAAAATACATCTCCTATTATTTTCTTAGCCTTCTTACTATTTCAACACCATTCCATAAAAATTCTCTTTAAGTGATAATCATTATACTTACCTTGCCCCATTGGTCCCTACAACCCTAACTCATTTTCCCTGACTTAACTTTCCTTGACCTAATTCGTTCATCTAGTGATTCCCCAACCAAATTAAATTCAAAACAACCCCCTACACTCTATATCTAGCCTAAAAATCCTAATTTCTCCAACCCTCTTGGCTATGACCCTTTTGGAGAGAACCATATTTGGCTTGATAGGGATAGCTAACAAGTCAAAATCTTGGTTTGTGGTTACCTCTATTAGGACTCCTTCCACATCCTTGGGAATCTGGTGGAGTGATAACACCACTAGCATTTCACATATGAAACTTTTTCAAGAAAAAATAACAAAGTAGAAGGAAGCTTAAACAAACAAGAGAAAAGCGCATATATACTGCTCACTAACCCGATTGGAATCCATCCATAGACAAGGTCGTTCTTATTTTAAATTTCAAAAATAGATCCCTCAGATATGCATTTAGATCTCAAAATAGTATTACATGAAAAGGCACATAGTATCGACCCAAAACTTCCACAAAATCCAAAACCATTTCTTACTTGGCGAGTTCCACATTTATAGGCTTTCCTCCACAAGCTCTTAGACAGATATTTTTTTTAGGTAGATATTCCTTATCGATTCCCAGTACATACATCATAATCAAAATGATCTGGTCCAACTACAATTTTCTATGAGCAACGCTCTTCCTAATCATAAATAACGATAATGAGGGTGTAATCATGATTTCACGCGCTAAATATCATAATAGAAAAGTAAAATAAAACAAAGTAACTATGGGCCGCATGGATGAAATCTTGATATCTTCAACGGCTGTGCCGAGGGGTGGAAGAAGGTCCTGAGGTGCGTAGTCATATGGGAGTGGAAGAAGAGCTAGAGTGGTTAGATGACGGAGGCACCATCGACTGTGAAGTGGATTTGGCTGGAGGGTACATGTGTTTGTAACATCTATGCCATACAATGTCTGCAAGTAAGGGCGCCGAGCTAAAAAGCTCAAATAGTGCCCACAGATGAGTCATCTCGGAGTGATCAAGGATGGCAGAGAAGAACTTCTTGACCTTGGTGAGTATTAGGAATTCCTTGTGCAGTGATGCCACC
Organism: Pinus albicaulis; assembly: GCA_034641835.2. Lineage (NCBI taxonomy): Eukaryota > Viridiplantae > Streptophyta > Pinopsida > Pinales > Pinaceae > Pinus > Pinus albicaulis. The sequence goes on from CM076582.1 coordinate 431,236,031, forward strand.
AAGGTTTCGGCCTTAAGACGGGAGGTATTTTTCAAGGTTGAGTAAGCCCTGACTTTGATCTCAGTCATCCATTTCTCATATGTGGCCCAAGGGAGTAGTGCACCTAAGGGGTCCCAGCAAGCTGACAACCCTACCTCTACCACCTTATTCCATTCATAATCAACTACTTCCACCCCTTTGGCCACTATCCCCAAACATCCAGATGCTTTTATCTGTGCCTCCTCCTTGTGTACCATCTTCATGATTTCCATTACTGTCCTAAAATTTTCAACCACTCTGCACATGACCAAATCTTCAGTGGGGAGTTCATTGATGAATCAAATGTATCCACACGTGATCGTCACGTTGTCATTTCCCTCTCGGTGACCTACACCCAGTTGCACTTTGAAATCAAAGATAACATTATTTTTATCGTTTTCCAATGTGATGAGCTCCCAGTGATCCTTCACCTCTTTCATGATCTCACTCCAGGTGATTTTTCTGGCCTCTACTTGTGACATATTATCTTTGAGTTACGCTTTTAAGTCTTTGAATGACTTACTCATCTTATGAGACTCCCTGCAATTGGCATCCATTTATTTTTTCAAAGATGAGATTGTCTTTTCCTTTTCTACAAGGGCATCCTTTGCTTCATCAAAAAAACTGCACACAGTTCGTGTCTTGTCTTCTAAAGCCTTCAACTCTGTCAATGCCTTAGTTAGGTGCTCAGAGGCATTTTGGGGATCATCGGGCACTCGAACTACGCATACATGACTGTCTTGCACCTGTTGGAGCTCATTTATTTTCCACTTTAGCCCTGCTATCTCCTCATCCTTTTGGAGAAGAATCTTTGTAAGGGGCTGCTTCTCTTTCTCAACCTGAGCCAAATCCGTTGTTTGGATGTGCTCTGAACAAAGAATATTTAACTTGCGTCGCAACTCCTGCACCTCTAATTCTATCTTCTACAGTAGAGTTTTCATTTTCACATTCTGATCAGTGCCCTTATCCCTTATCATCTTCTTGTAATCTGGTAACTGACTACAAGGAGCCTTTGCATTTTCTCTCTCTCTCTCTTCACGATATTTGACATCTTGGTTAAGTTTGAGATTTTTCCAACACCAGGGAGTGTTTCAACACGTTGGTATGAAACATATCTCCAATAGCCTTGTGTAGGTTTAGCTTTTCAACTAACGAGATGGAAGAAAGCTCAAGTATCATTTATAGGGCCCTTTACTTGGAACCTGGAGGTTTTTAGATGGACAAATCCCTCTTCCAAAGAAGAGTGATATCCCTATTATCATAAGGATATCTAGAAACAAACAGACAGATGTAGATCATTTTCTCTAGACCATTATGCTTAAGAGTTATTAATTAACTATGGAGAGATTCTACTACCTTAAATCTAACGCTTACTTGGTCTTCAATCCATTCGTTCCAGAAGGTATTGATCCAGCATGTAAGATCTGCAATCAAAGACAAGAAAACAAGATCAAAAGCATCTGCAAGATATGATAATTCAAAAGCAATAATCTATCTTAGTGATCAATGAATCCAATAATTAAATTATTCAAAAGATAGATGAACAAATCAATGAGAAAATAGAATCCATTTATATTAAATTTGAATAAAAAGAACAAACCTTACAACCTTGATGCCTTGATGTTTGTACAGGTTCTTTCAGGGTCCCGAAAAATCGTTTTCCTCAGTTTGACAAGAATCCAACTCTTTAAATCAGCATAAGACTATGGCTATGAGTATGTAATCTCTTTAATGCCAATGATGCCAAATGTGGAGAGTATAATTTCTTCAACAATTCTCTTCTACCAGCTAAGAAGCAAGTACCCTTGAGACTAAAACAAGGTCTCAATTTATAGCATAGGAGAGGAAGTTTCAGCTCCAATAAGGAAGGGATAAAGCCCTCTCATCATCGGATTTTAGCTCCAAAAACCAAGGGATAGCTTCATTTATTAAGGGATAAAGGTTCATGAACGGAAGGGGTGAAGCTCGATCAGATAGCTCTTCTAGAAGGGCCCAGCTGGAAGAATATTCGACCAGTTGGGCTTCTAGAACTTACTTTTATTTTTAATTTACCTTTTATGGGGGTCTGAAGTTTTAATGAGTAGAACATGCAGGATGTGCTGCAGGTTTTATAGCAATAAACCGCAGTACTGTAGGAAATGACTAGGAAAAGTGCAGAGTTAGGCTTTTTAGGTTTTTAATAATCTTTTTCCCAATTTCAAGACTTGATTTAGGAACTTTATGATTTTGGACCTCTAAAGGAGAAATAAATAGGTAAATATGAACCCATATAGATAGATAAATGTCATGGTGACAAATTTTAGTGTAACAGATTGCCCCCTAAAGTGCGAAGTCTGAAGAGTTCTGAATAACTCTGAGGAGTGAAGTGCTTTATCATTCCAAGGATCGGGCTGTAGGCACACTGGTTGAAACCCTAAAAAAACATTCAATGCAAGCATATATATATATATATATATGTATATGTATATGTATATCATCGCTGAGGTAGGCATTCCATACTTAGATCAAAACTAAGTACATGTTCTGATACAAAAATGATTTTAGAATTAAATTAATAGTCGACACAGCATGGACGCAACCATCTGTCATGATTAGTCTACTGTATCATGAATAACAAAACTCCTCGCAGTCTAAATAGTAGAAACTAGATCTAGGGCCTTGATTTCTGCTTCTTGAACTAGTATGATTCTATCCATGCGATTGATTGTGTCGAAGTCGAACATGGTAGAAACCACTTGATTACTAGTCAATGATGTGAAATGTTAACAAGTGTGAGAGAAACCACCAATAATTACAATGGCCCTCAAAGTACTTAGTACCATCTATGAAATGTGAATTAATGATTTTGAGTCGAACACTTCACAAAATAATTCGATCGAAGGTCAATCATGCAACTTATCGTTGAAGGCAAGAAACCCTTCCATTAAGGCATGCAGATCCCAAGGTACTGATAGGATTCTAGATCAAATTTCTAGATGATGAGCTATCAGTGATAGAAAGTGACTCGTCGTAGGAAATCCCATGACACGAAACCATTAGATCAAGTTTTGAAGAAATTTTAGTAAGGAATGACTCAGGGATGGTCAACGCGAATGTAGACAAATGTTTGCAGTGAATGGTTTATTAAATTGATCTCTTGAACACATAATGACACTGTAGATTGTGACAATTGACCTAAAGCTAATACCCAAAAACTGGTTGAAGACTTTCAATGTGGTTCGATTAAATGTTTGGCCAAATGATTTTCCCAACCCAAATATGAATGTGACAAAAGTGTCGTGTTCAAGAGTGGTATACAACTTTTTGAAACAAAGTGTGACAACTGGATTCATCTTCTCTCTTTTCCCCCCACCATTTCTGGCAAGTACCTCTTTATTTTTGACATGCTTGAGAAGGATAAAATTTGCTTGTTATATAAGCTCATCCTTCGAATGAGTCCAACTTAGTATTAAAATAGAACCCTAAGAAGGAGTGGTTCCTTCCTATTTATAAATGACAAGTTCTTTACTATTAAGTTTTAACAAGTCCAGTATAGGTGAAACTCAGTGTTTTTCAGTTTTAGGGAGTCAGAAGAAAAACTTAAGAAAACTCCGTGGGTGTACTTTTTCATAAATTTAGTCTCTCAAGACCGAAAAAGGATAAAATAATGCAGGAGAGAACTCTATTGACCATGATTAGCCAACGTATACCTTTTCCGTAAATAGTCCATTTCAGTCTAGAAAGGGGGTAAACTTATACTGAAGGGACGACTGTTCATTTCCTTTAACGAGTTCGAATAGTCAAGTACACGGGTTTTTCATTTTTAGAGAGTCTGAAAAGGGCTTAAAAGAGAACTCTATAGTTTTTCTTTTTCATAATTTTCAAGACCCCAGAAATGTGATAAAAGTGTACTCATCATCAAAATAATCCTTTTCACCTGATAATCCTGTTTTTCGCACATAAACTCAAAAAAATTAAACATATTTGTTTCCAATCTGTAAAAACTTTAGAAAAATAACCTTTTAAAGTGGAAAATGAATAAAATAATATTCTATTTATTCAAAAAACCTTATAAAAAGTAGTTCAACAAAGTCATTTTCACCTTTTGTGTTCAGAGTTGAAAATTGAGAGCTCTAGGCAAAAAACATTCTGGAGGTGATAACGGGAGAACCAACCGCTCAAATCGAAATCCGTCGAATCCAGGTAATCCACAACACTCTTCTCCTCATTTTCATCCATTTTAATTCTGTTTTTTAGCTTTTAAAATCATTTTTTTGGGGGGGGGAAGGGTTCAAAATTTTGCTCACAGGGGTCTGCGGGTCAGCCATTGGTTACTTGCAGACCCCGATAATTTTCCTAGGAAAATTATCGAGCTACCCCAGTTTTTATGAAGGGTGTGTGCGGGGGTCTACACTCTCCCTATACAAAAATTATGGAGGCACCATAAGAAAATTAAATTTGATACATTCTCTAAAAATTGGATAAATTTGTTTCACTCTTATAGCTTCTAACCATTAAATGCATCGATTTTCAGTTCATTACACAACTTTGGAGTGGCGAGAATGTGAGCATGAAGAGGTATATGATGCAGCAATGAACAATCCAAACACAATGCGTGTTTTGAGAAATTACAAATTATACAAATTCTGGGCCATTTAGGGCATGAGAGAACAGGTAGAGCTAATGACCTGGCTGTTGAATAAATGGGACATTCGGGCACAATGTTTTATCATTGGATATCACAAGATAGAAATTGAGCTTGAATACATCTACTTCCTCACCAGTTTATCAAAAAGAGGTGAAGCTATATCTTTTTTCGGAGCTACGCAAGGTGGCCTGCCTATCGCTAGCTACAAACAAGAATTCTGTACTGAAGAAGCTGATCCCAAAGATAACCAGATAGATATAAAAACTATTATAAGTCTTTATTTGAAAGTCATTGCATTCACTATTACCATATTATATGGAAGTGCAGCTCCACATGTGGCTACCAAATCACAAATGCAGACAGTTGTCGAATGTTATAGAGGTACAATATTCAATTGGTGTGAAGGGGTGTTGACCAATATGAACAGTCAACTGACCAGAGTGAAGAACTCAAAGTTGAAAAACTTTGGGTATGGAGCGATCTTAGTATCTTTCACTTTGGAGAGGATTCTGTCCCTTGCCCCTCAGTTAATCTCTATTGACCATGGTGAACCTAGAAAACCTCATATGGTATGATGGGTGGCATTGATGGCTCGCCATGGTGGCAATGGCTACACGGTAGTCCAATTTATTCCAGCATATTTTCGTTGGTTAGAGAACTAAATCTTTGCCATCGAAGATTTCTCGTATGGAGGCATAGACTTTCGAGGAGACCCCAATATGTCCTTACCTCCAGGGACACAATGGGATGAATCAGGTAAATGAATTATTTTGATGTGTTTTAAATCTAATTTTTATTTTGTTTTTCAATCGTCCAATAGTAATAACAAAAATTTTAAATGTAGATGTTGGTCCACGAAGACCAGCCAATCTCCGTCGCTTCGAGAAGAAGCTGAAAAATCCTATTGCACCGCCAGAGAACGAGGTAGCAGAGATTCTCACTGACTTAGAGCACAAATTGGAAAGGTTGGCTAGAGACATCTTAGAAACAATGATGGATGATATTCATGTCGGTCTTTAGAGGCATTTCACTGGTGTTCCTGGCCAGTTTCGGAGATACCTACGTAGAGTGGCGTGGGCGATAATATATTATCATGATTATCACCATGGATAGTGGATGATCATCCTAGAATATTGTAATTTTGTTTTTTGTATCACTATATTTCAGATCATAAGGTGTTTTAAACCTATGGTCCTAGACGATGTAATATTTTTTGAAACACAAACTCCATCTATGATATGACTAATTTTTCCAGCTATCTTGTTCAACACATATCGAATGTTGTTTTAATTTAATTTTTTTAATGTCACAAATGTCTATTTATAACATTATTAGCTAATGCATCAGCCAATGTATTTAATATCCTTGGAATGTGTTGATATTTAATGTAATCAAACTTCCTTTCCAAGGGATGAACCTTCAAAAATAATCTTAGTAACACTGGATTTTTAATTGTGTATACTCTGTTTAAATGTAAGACAATGAGTTCTAAATCTAACCTAATGATCAAACGTCGAATTCGAAATGAAATGGCATCAGATAATAACTCAATAACTATGCTATATTCTGCAACATTATTCGTTGTTTGACTATGGCTTACCCCATGCATAGAAACTAACTCATCGGTGGGTGAATAGATAACCTAGGTTGCAGAAGATATATTCCGTGTACTACAACAGACACCATCAGCAAAACCAATGTACGTTTGAAGGGACGTCGACATCTATGATATCAAGAGTAATCAAGATAAGCAGGAATAGTAGTCAACACAAACTTAAACTAGATACACTCATCTAATCTAAAGCAGCTAATCTTAGAAAAATAACTAATGTACAGGTATGATCTTGACACAAAAAACAAGCATAATATCTCTTCAGATAAAGTCCATTTCTGGGTTTATCTCAAGAGACCCCGTCATAATCAATCAATTCGTAAGCCCCTTTTTCAAGCACTCGCTTGATAGTATAAGGACCATGCCACATGGGTTCAAATTTCCTAGCTCCTAGTTTATCGTTAGCTTGGTCATATAAAAATACTAGTTCACCTTCCAAAAAAGAACAAGGTGTAACACTTCGGTCGTACTGAGCTTTAACACATTTTTTATGATCTTCGGCTACTAATGCAGTGGTGCGTTGAGTCTCATATAATTTTTTTAAGTACAAAAAGCATTTTTCCTCTTTAGAAGTGGCTGGTAGTAACTCTATGGCTAATTGGAGTGACGGTATTTCGCATTCAATCGGTAACACAACTTCTAAACCATAGACCAATTGAAAACGACTGAACTCTGTTGCAGTTTTTGCTAAGGTTCGGTAAGCTCAAAGTAATGAGAAAAGCATAGTATGCCAATTAGATTTATGAATTATGATTATAATTTTAATCATAGTTGTTAAAAAATTATTAATGGCTTCAACCTAACCATTAGCCTGTAGATAATATGGAGTAGAGTTATCATGCCGCAGACCAAGCTGGTTGGAAAGTTCGATCATCATGATGTTTCAAAAATGACTCCCATGATCAGAAATGATAGCTTGGGGTACATGGAATTGAGAAATCATGTGATTGAATACAAATGTAGCTATAGTTCTGTCATCGACTGCAAATGTAGGCATCACCTCGGCCCATTCTGTAAAATAATCTACTGCGAGAATAATATAGCCATTCCCCCCGGCCGAGTGAGGGTTACATGTAATGAAATCAATGCCCCATTTTGAAAAAGGACCAACAACAATTATGGGGTGAAGAGGAGCTGGTGGTGCACGCATCTTTCAATCAAAAATCTGGTAGTTATGGAATTTTTAGACAGTGAGAATGCAATATTTGAATAATGATGGTAAAAAATAACAAGCGCAAAATATATTTTAGGCTGTGGCAAACCCAGAAATATGACCACCACATGCTCCAGAATGACATTCATTCAAAACTCATTCAACCTCTTCATGAGTCAAACATCGTCGAAATACAGAATCTGCGCCGCGACGATAAAGCATGTCCCCAACAATATTATATTACTGAGATTGGTAACAGATCTTTCGTCGATGTGAACGTGAAATTTCAGGCCGAAAATTTTGGGTTTGGAGATAAATGATGATATCCCTATACCAAATATCTAACGTACTGATAAAAAACAGAGATTCATCAGCGATTAGATGCTCTACCATAGTTTCTGTCTTAGTATTTGGGAAGTCACACATAAGTTTGGCAAACACTAGTGATTTCTTTGAAATGGATTTTTCAAATTCTAAATCAAACTCTTGAAGGATAACTATCCATTTAAAGTATTTTCCCTGGAGAAATTGTTTAGTCAGAATATACATCATCGGGTTGAAATTAGAGATCACAGTTATTTTTCGTAACAAAATGTGATGATGAAAACATTGGATAGCTTGAACTACTGCCAAGGCCAATTTCACCACATGCGAGTACTTAATCTCTGTTGGATTGAGATTCTTACTAAGATAATAAATCACATTCTCGTTGTGGAATTCATCCTCCTGAACTAATACCATTCCAATGGTGGAATCAGAGGCTGCTAAGTATAAAAAGTAATCCTGGTTGTAATTTGGTGGATGCAATAATGGTGCATGGGTCAACACGTGTTTTAAAGGATCAAAATATCTATCAACGATCTCATCCCAAACAAAAGGAACATTCTGTTTCTATAGCCTTGTAAAACCTTTCGTTAACTCAGGATAGTTCTGGATAAATCTATGCATAAAGTTTACTTTCCCTTGCAAACATTGGAGTTGTGAAGTTTGGAAGGAGGAGGTAAATTGATAATAGCCTCAACCTTTGAAGGGTCAACATGAATGACTTCTTTCAAAACAAAAAATCCCAGTAATCTAGCAGATTGTATGCAAAAAACACACGTGTGGGGATTCAAGCGAATCTTATAATACCTACATCTCATAAAGATTTCTCGTAAGTGAGTAGGATGATCTTCCTTGTGCAATGAATGATCAGGTAAATCATCGAGATAAGGTTGCACAATGTGTTTAATGTCATGAAAAGCATAGGACATTTCCCTTGATAATTTGCCCCAACATTCTTCCATCGAAAAGGTAATTTACAGTAAGAAAAAGTTCCCCAAGGAGAAGTGAATGTTGTTTTTGGTTGATTGGAAGGGCGTATGTTGATCTGATTATATCCGGAAAATCCATCCATAAATGAATAGATTTCATTTCCAGCACAATCGTCAATAATTTGGTTGATATAAGGAGTTGGATAATTGTATTTTGGACAAGCTTTGTTAATATCCCTATAGTCGACACATACTCATATTGTTCCTTGTTTTTTCGTCATAGGAACGATATCAGATACCCAATTTGTTAAAGGAATTGGATAAATAAAACCTGCTTTTAATAATTTATCAACTTCAGCTTTAATAGTAGAAAATTTTCGTGGATGTATTGGACGTAATCTCTGCCTGATAGGTTTAGCATATGGGTAAGTATTTATTTCATGAATGAAAATGTTCGGATCAATTCTTGGCATTTGTTCATAAGACTAGGAAAATATTTCACAATATTCTTGAAATAGGACTTTATATGTAGAAATTTCATCTTACATACACGAAGCACCTATACAAATGTTTTCAATAATTCCCGGTTTAATGGATATGTCAATGAGAACTGTAGAAGAAATATTTCCCAAATTAATTTCAGAATTCGAATTTGCAATCGATATGGGACTCTGAGGTTCGTTGACATAATATATTGGAAAACTAGATGAAAATTTGTTTTCAAATCTATCAATCTCAGGTAAAAATGATGATCTATGATGGATTTCATCCCATAGTAATTCATCTACGGAAAATAATTGATGAATGCTTTCATCAGTATGAAATAATGGTTGAAAAGGATCAGGAATTGATGTCATAGCTGAGCTTGATGGTGAAAATTATTCTTCCTTGATCACATTCATTGGATCATCATTAGTTGAAAAAAAACTGGAAAATGATTGTACTACTTGATATGCTATCTCAAAAGGACTCAAAGGCATCGCACCATTATGATTAAGAGTTATTATTTAACTATGGAGAGATGATCCTACCTGAATTATCAGTCTTCATTCCAGTTGTTCTAGAAGGTATCGATCTACCATGTAATATCTGCAATCAAATACAAGCAAACAAGATCAAAATCATATGCAAGATATGATAATTAAAAAGAAATTATCTATCTTAGTGATCAAGGAATCCAAGAATTAAATTATTCAAAAGATAGATGAACAACTAAATGAGAAAATAGAATCCATTTATATTAACTTTGAATAAAAAGAAGAAACCTTACAAACTTGATGCCCTGATGTTTGTACCGGTTCTTCCGAAGTCTCGAATAGTCATTTTCCTCAATTTAACAAGACTCCAACTGTCTAAATCAGTCATAAGACTATGGCTATGAGTATGTAATCTCTCTCATGCCAATTATTCAAAAGGTGGAGAGTGTAATTTCTTCAGCAATTCTCTTCTACAAGCTAAAAATAAAGTACCCTTGAGACTGAAACATGGTCTCAATTTATAGCAGAAAAGAGGTAGTTTTAGCTCCAATAAGGAAGGGATAAAGCCCTCTCATCATGGGATTTTAGCTCCGAAAACCAAGGGATAGCTCGATTTATGAAGGGATAAAGGTTCATAAATGGAAGGGGCGAAGCTTAACCAGATAGCACTTCTAGAAGGCCCCAGCTGGGAGAATATTCGACTAGCTATGCTTCTAGAACTTACTTTTCCTTTTATTTTAGCTTTTACGGGGGTCCACAGTTTTAATGAGCAGAAGGGTGATAATATGAATGTTGTACTATGATTATCAATTGGTCATTCTCCACATTAAGAGTTGTCAAGAGCCTAGTATGGTGTTTGTCCATGAACTGAGCTAGCTCAACCCTCAGCCTCTCCCTTGCCAACTAGTTCTTTGATTCAATCTTCTCTCCTTTTGGCCATTCCTTTCCTGATCTTGTGTCCCTTTATAAAGGGAATTCCCCTGGGGTGATCACCTGTGAGTATTCTGAATGTGCCTTTGAAGATGTTGAGTTAAAGGACACTTGGAACCCTGGCTTGTATTATCCTTTACCAATATATTTCGGGGCTTCCTCTTTGGGCTGCTCGGTGACCTATCCTTCAGGCCCCTCTATCCTTTGCTTTTTGTTGAGGTGACATTCCTCTTCATCATGCACAAAATCCTGTTCCATTTGATAACTTTCCTAATCCTAGACCTCCACCTCATTCTGAAAAATGTCTCCTCTCCCTTCAGTATCTAGGGATTCGGCCTCCATCTCAATATCCAAAGGCCAGGAATCACAGTTAGATTTCCATTATATTAGAGGTCTAGGCTCATGTTCATATGTCTAATATTTAATCTTCTTCCTTTTGTGTGCAATACATCCCTTAGGATCATAGTGCCATACAACCCTTGCAGTAAATTCATCTTCTGCAATAGCCCCTCAACCAGGGGGACTACATGTGTTGACCTGATAGTAAAAGGCCCTACCACGGTTGGGAGCCTCGGAATATATCCATTATTCACGGGCATAAAATGAGTTTCGTATGCACTCATGTCTTGTCGGCTGAACTGGAGGGTGAAAACTCTCATGCACAAGAAAATTCTCAGAAGGAAAGGAGGAATTTTAGAACCATAAACCCTGATATCAATGTGATATTTGAAAAAATACCAATCCCCAACACAATTTGACTGGCTGAATTGGAGCATCCCCTTTTGTTCAGGAAAAATCCTGGGTGAAGCATTGAAATTTATAACTTCATAGGCCTTGGACATGAAATCCGTGACAAATTTCATGTACCTCCTTCCTTTGGGGTGTTGATGGACAAAGAGGTTCCATTCGAAAATAGAATTTTCCTTATCATATTTCATGGAGAACTTGTCTAGCCCTAAGCCCTCGAACCTGTGTTTGTGCATGAATAGGAACAAATAGAACACCAAAGAATAATACCTAAAAAAACTTAAAGTTGATAGGTCTTGGAACTAAGTTCGAATAGCAGAGTCCAGGAAGGCGGGGATGTCTAGAAAGATATTTAGCTGCATCATAAGGTAGGAAAACCCTAGACAGGCTTTTGTTACCCCACCCGCATTATCTAAACCCAACTTCCCTGAATTGTCTTCCGGGATGGGCTGGATGGTTTTGTTGAAGAGCGACAGAGGGATAGTTTCTGTGGGCGGGAGAGTCGACATGTGAGACGCGGTAATTAGCTCAAGGAAACCCCTTTTATTTTTAGTAGGATTGTTTGAAAAATGCCATGAGAGGGTGAATTCAGTGAGTTCGATGCACTGTAGTGAAGAGAGATAGCACACGGCTTTCCTTATCAACTGAGGAGTGATTTGGAAAATTTTAGTCCCCTATGCGGAGAGAAAAATATCCTTTCGATCAATGTAAGCATTCGTGAGTCAAGCTAAAAACTCAAGGAAAGGGTGGACGAATGGGAGAATCTGATAGTAAAGCCCTAAATCTATGACCCTAAACAAGTCCTCACCCTATCATTTATAACCCAGAAGCTCAAACCTCATATTACCTACATTGAAAGGGTAAATGGTATCACAGAACTAGGGTTGAGAGTCCATGAGTGGCATAGGGCCGGGGGTAGCTCTGGCTTCTGGGGCCTACGGGGTTTCGAGAGTAGTTTTATTTATTTTCTCCATCATAACTTTGATGAACGGTAAAGGAAAATAGAGAGGGGCTTGAATAAATATCTAAGGAGACGAAGATAGTGACATGAGGATGGAACCGAACAATTGTGGATTTTCACATGGGCGCTCAACTTGGTAAAAAAAAATTGTGAATGGTGAGAAACAACCGTCGGCCATGAAAATCGATATTAGCACAGTTTCTTGCTAAGTCATGAGTCCATTCCATAGTTTTATTTTAGGATTAAAATTTTAAAAAAAATGAAATTCTGACCTCTATTATTTCAGTCACTTATCACAATCGCAAATCACATCGCAATCACTTATCGTAAATCGTAGCGCAACCTCACTATAAATAATTCTAGGTTGCCTGCTCCATCCTACGATTATGATACCCCGATGTGATATATCACATTGTAATTCTGCCACTTTGTTACCAATTTATGTTTCTCTCTCCTAAGAAACCCTCGATGCAATTGGTAGGACCTGTTATCACTCCACCAAATTCCCAAGGCTGAGGAAGGAATCCCAACAGAGGTAACCACAAACCAAGCTTTTGACTTGATAGCTAATCCTATCAAGCTAGAGAGGTATCTCTCCAAAAGGGTCACAGCTAGGAGGGCTAGAGAAATTAGGATTTTAAGCTAGATAATGAGTGTAGGGGTTCTTTAAAATTTATTTGGTTGGGTAGATCAGCAGATAATGAAAACATGTCGAGGAAAACTAGGTCAAGGCTAAAGAGTGAGGGTTACAGGAATGAATGGGGCAAGGTAGGTATAATATCAATCACTTTAAGGAAGTGGTTGTGGAATGGTTATGAAATTGTAAGAAGGCTGAGGGAAGCATAAGAGATGTATTTCTCTCAAACCGAAGATATGAAACAAAATATTATCAGTTACCAAAAATAGAGCATGGCTAGCATGTATTCTGAATTTCACACTTATAAAAGATCATAATATAGACATGAAAGTGAAGATGAACAATACATTAAAACATATGTAACTGAAGAGGAAATAATGAAAGACATTCAATACCATAGTTATCCCATAAACATAACTGCAACTCTTCTTATATTAATGGAAAAAAATGAGTACAAAGTATCCTTCATCAACTAAACAAAATGAACTGAGGCAAATCTCTAATCCAAAATTATTTCAAGCAAAAAATATTTTTTCCTAACCTCTAGGAACATTAAATTGCTTATTTGTTTAAAATGCATTGAAATTGATTTCCCATGTCTTCGAATTCATGATCTGGAAGAATTTGGAAAAACCTCCCTTGTAGATCTGCACCTTGAGAACAGGGATAATTGTTTTATTATGCCGACTGTTGAACTGAATCGAACCTTTTTTTTTTTTTTTTTCTGGGTTGCATTGTTGCCGATATGTTGTTGTAGTGGATCAGTTTAGGATGTGGACCATATTTCGCTAATATGATGGTAGATGATCTGAGAGCTATGTAGGCAAATATGTTGTGAAAACAGAGTTTTGAATGCCTTTGCTTCCTTAAATCAACATTTTTGTTGTTTTATTACCCGAAATCCTCTTGCTGTGTTAGAACCTTTTTTATGAACAAAATACAGTGAAAAACAAAAATATTGGACGTGAAATCTTTCAAATTTCAATTTTGAAGCGCACTGCATTTGCGTACTTCGCAACCCTTACATTTTAAGTTATAAATAATTCGATCGGCAATGCGATGCGAAGGTGGGGTGACATGGAGGGTTGGTGGGACAGGAACACAGTGCATATCGCAACTCTTAGCCTTTAGTTATAAGCGTAGAGGATATAAACTTTAAACACTGTGAAGTGCGACATGCGGGGGAGGAGATGAGTGATGTGGCAGGGAAAAATTGGGACTAGACCATAACACATATCACAACTCTTAGCATTAATTTATAAGCGTGGGGAATGTAAACTTTAAACATTGCAAAGTACGACGCGCGGGCGAGGAGATGAGTGACGTGGCAGAGAAGAAGTGGGACCGTGACCGCAGTGCATATCACAGCTTTTAGCTTTTAGTTATAAGCTGCAGGAGTTAAATTTTAAAATTTGTGATGTGCGGGGAGAGGGACTAACTGGGAATGTGGCAGAGTTTTATGACTCGGCAAAAAGTTTTTAAGTGGTAAGTGTATTATGAAGTTTATGTGGCATATCAATGTATTGCAACAGTTATGAAATGAGGGAGGAGTTGCAGAGGTGGGGCCAACTTCCTGCATCGCAAATTAAAATAAATATACTGCGGGCGCTCACAAGGTAAGTTAAAGTATATGTGATACGATATCGTAAAATTGGCAATCGCATTATTTAGAGTTTAGTTTCAATGCGAAACATGTAAAAAATGAGAAATGCGATGAGGGGCCCCACTTTAATCGTGAGCGGAAAATGGGAATTGAAGCAAGGGAAAAGTGATGAAAAGGTAAAGTTTTGATGTTTTTCAAAGGAAAATGAAACGAAAAAGAATGTGCAGTGGGGATTGGGTCCCACTTCACATCGCATCATCAATTTATAATTTTGGCATTGGATTGTTGTAACAAAACTTTGCGATGGCGATATGCGATGAGGCACAAGGGGTCCCATCAATGTCTTAAGTGACTCTTGTTATATATATAATATGTCATATATATAACAATAATTTTATATAACACAGTTGTTCAATGGTTGGCAGATCTTATAACGCAATATCTGAAAATTTATTATAAATGGGTTTATAAAGTAATAAGCCCCAAAAGGTTATATATGTAGGTTTTGGGGATTTGAATGGGATTTTAGATGGAATTAAAAGCACTAAACTATGGATTTCAAATATATTTTAGGCTATATAGTAAATCAAGTTTGGTTTTTAGTAATAAATTGGATAATTTAGCAACTAAGATGAAAATATGAGTGCTAACATCGACTCCAACTGGGGAAGATAGCTCTGAAGGAGGTGTCTATAACCGCAAATCTCTGGGAACTCATTGATCAATGCCTTATGCATTAGGAAATGGAATCCAATCTATAAACTGGAACTAAAAACATATTGCAAACTTCAACCCACACTAACATATCATCAAAGCCTTAGGGCCTTCTACTTGGGCTTAAAACCTTGATGAATTCTGTCAACGCTTGCTGAAAATAAAATAAAATCAAACTAAAATGATACCAACCTACTCTAATCTGCTACACAATTGCTAATTAGGTGAAATGATCATTCCATTATAACCAATCCAGAAGATGGCTACTTATTAAAGTTTCACTCTCACTTTCCTCGAGCTGGAAGAATGATGTACATGTAGGAAAATCATGATAAAACCTGAAACCAAGACTTAAGATGACAAACAAAACGACATTCATATTGTCCAATTCCTACAAAAGACTACAAAATGGATCTTGAAAATCCTAAAGCATTACGTTGTCTTGAGATCTAGCAGCAAAGATACAAGTACTCCCTTCATTCTGATATGAAATAACACTTGTTTGTTGATCGATAGGAAGGCATAGGGAAGTATAACATTATACTAGCTGAGTGTTGGCTGAAAATTCCCTACGCATAAGAAATTCTGACTCAATATCTGGAATTTTGTCTCTCTCTAGGTCAGACTCCTCAAATTCATATTCTAAGTCATCCTTAAACAAGAAACGTTCTTCAAAATTATCAAACATGATAGCCCTATCATCTTCATGAAAGAAAAAAAATATCTGCAAGTTGATCTTCTTGTAGGGAATCATCATCATAAATTGGCTTACTCTAAACAATTTCTTGTATGGCTTCATCAATATCCTCATCGACATTATCTTCAAATTCATTGTACTTAGGAAAATCAGTTTCAGGATAAACTTCATTAAATATGAAAATTGAAAAAGGAGATTGTCTTTCTTCATGATGATCTATAAATATAGTTTCAGGACTTTCATTTAAACTTAGATTTTCGTTTTAAAAAATGGAAGAATTTTTACTGAGAAATTCTTGACTATGTGAAAACTGCAAACCTGCTTTAGCTTGGGCTGTAATATGACTATTCAGGAGCTGATCAATCTCATCTTCAGAGACAAGAGAAAGTACTTTTTTTCTTTCTTTTGATAACACGGTAATTTTCTTCTTTCTCTCCTAAATATTCAGAAGGATGATGCATATCTTATTTAACATTTGGTTGATCAACTTGTTGTACTGCTGCAAGAATTGTCTCCTATGGGAAGTCTTTATGAACATCAAGAAAATATACATCATCTTTCTCTTCCATGAGAGAAAAAACTTGATTTTTTTGATGAAAAGGATTGTCATCCAAAGCCTCCAAAATATCTTCATCCATGAACTCATTATCATCATAATAATCCTCTAGTTTTTCAATGAAAACCCCAGATTGATCACAAAAATTATTAACCAAAGACAAAGAAGGGTAGGACTCGTATTCTTCATAAAATATTGAATGGAAAACTCTAAGAGAACAAATATTGGCAAGTGGAAAACCTTCATACCAAGATCGTGCTTTTCCTTCAAGAGAAGCCATGAACATCTTTAAAAGACAGTCTTCAGGAAACTCAACCTTCAACTTGCATGTATTCATATGAAATTTAACCAGATGCAAAGAAACATCATTCCTATCATCATATTTAAAGATAGACAAATTCCTTTGCCAATCTATCATAGGCATTTTATTTGGGAAACCTGGAATGTGATCTCGACTCATGGGAGCATACCTTCTTGCAATAGTTTCCATATTGAAAATTCTTGAAACTACTAATATTCATGCAGTGGAGTCACCATGAAATGTTGATTTTCAAGATATTTCGGTCAATGGAGTCACTAGGTGAATGATTCAACCTTCATATGTGTCCAACTGTTGTTCACCATCAACAATTATATCTAAATCTTTTTCGTTCTTTCCCATGGAAGATCTGATCCTTCGTTCCTCGACAACGACACCAATATGTTATGACTCCAGTAGATTCCCAAGGTTGAGGAAGGAATCCCAACAGAGGTAACCACAAACCAAGATTTTAACTTGATAGGTATCCCTATCAAGTAGAAGAGGGCTCTCTCAAAAAGGCTCACATCTAGGAGGGCTGGAGAAATTAGGGGTTTAGGCTAGATAATTAGTGCAGGGGTTGTTTTAAATTGATTTGGTTGGGTATATCAGCAGATAATTAAAATAGTTCAAGGAAAACTAGTTTAGGGCTAAAGAGTGAGGGTTGCAGGAATGAATGGGACAAGGTAGGAATAATATGAATCACTTTAAGGAAATGGTTGTGGAATGGTTTTGAAACTGTTAGAAGGCTCAGGGAAGCATAAGAGATGTATTTCTCACAGAATGAAGATATGAAACAAAATATTACCAATTACCCAAAACAGAGCATGGCTAGCATGTATTCTAAATTTCACACTTATAAAATATCATAATATATACATGAAAGTGAAGATGAACAATACATTCAAACATATGTAACTGAAAAAGAAAAAATGAAAGACATTCAATACCACAGGCATCCCATAAATATAACTACAAATCCTCTTATATTAATGGTCAAAGCTTAGTATAAAGTATTCTTGATCAACTAAACAAAATGAGTCGATTCCATTTTCCAACTTCCAACACTACTACATTGAATTTCTACAATTTATAGACCAATTTACAAAATCTAAGGAAAATCTCAGACCTAGAATTATTTCAAAAAACAAATATTTTTTCCTATCCTATAGGAAGATAAAATTGTTTATTTGTTTAAAATACATTGAACTTGCTTGCCAAGGTCTTCGAATTCATGATCTGGAAGAATTTGGAGAAACATCCCTTGCGGATCTGCACCTTGAGAACAAGGATAACTGTTTTATTATGATGATTGTTGAGCTAAATCGACCCTTCTTTTTGTGTTGCGTTGTTGTTGATCTGATGATGTAGCGGAGCAGTTCAGGACATTGACCTTATTTTGCTCATATGCTGGCAAATGAGCTAAGAGCTATGCAGGCATATATGCTGTGAAAACGAAGTGTTGAATGCCTTTGTTGCCTTGACTCGACCTTTCTGTTTTTTTACTACGCGAAATCCTTTTGCTATGGTAAAACATTTTTATAAACAAGACAGAGTGAAAAACAAAAATAATGGACCTGAAATATTTTAATTTCAATTCTGAAGCGTTTTGCATTGCGCACTTCGCAACCTTTACATTTTAAGTTATAAATAATGTGATTGGCAGTCCGATGCAAAGGGGGGGTGACATGGAGGGTCGGTGACGTGGAGGATCGGTGGGACCGAATCGCACTGCATATTTCAACTCTTAGTCATTAGTAATAAGCAAGGAGCATATAAAATTTAAACACTACGAAGTGGGACGCGTGGGGGAGGACATGAGTGACATGGCAGGGAAGAATTGGGACCAGACCACAACGCATATCGCAACTCTTAGAATTAAGTTATAAGTGCAAGGAATGTAAACTTTAAACATTGAGAAGTGCGACATGTTGGGGAGGAAATGAGTGAGGTGGCAAGGAAGAAGTGGGATAGTGACCACAGTGCATATTACAGCTTTTAGCTTTTGGTTATAAGCTACGGGAGTTAACTTTTAAAATTTGTGATGTGCGGGGAGAGGGACCCACTATAAATGTGGCGAAGTTTTATGAATTGGAAAAAAGTTAAGTGGTAAGTGTATTATGAAGTTTATGTGGCGTAACAATGTATTGTGACGGTTATGAAATGGGGGAGGGGCTGTGGAGGTGGGGTCGACTTACCGCATCACAAATTAAAATAAATAGACTGTAGGCTTTCACAAAGTAAGTTAAAGTATATGCAACGCAATATCGCAAAATCAGTAGAGTTTAGTTTCAATGTGAAATACATAAAAAGTGCAAAATGCGATGAGGGGCCCCACTTCAATCGCGATCGAAAAATGGGAAGTGGAATAAGGGAAAAGTGATGAAAAGGTAAAGTTTTGATGTTTTTCAAAGGAAAATGAAACGAAAAATAAAGCGTGGTAGGGATTGGGTCCCACTTCACATCGCATCGGCAATTTATAATTTTGGCATTGGATTGTTGTAACAAAACTTTGTGATGGTGATATGCGATGAGGCACAAGGGGTCCCACCAATGTTTTGGGCGACTCTTGTTATATATATATAATATGTGATATATATAACGATAATTTTATATAACACAACTATTCGATGGGTGGTGGAGCATATAACATAAAGTCTAAAAATTTATAATAAATGGGTTTATAAATTAATAAGCCCCGAAAGGTTATAAATGTAGGTTTTGGGGGTTTAAATGGGATTTTAAATGAGTTTCAAAGTTCTAAACTATGGGTTTTAAATAGCTATATAGTA
>CM076582.1:431260605-431308105 GCA_034641835.2 Pinus albicaulis
CACGCCCATTCCACTGAACGCGCCCATGAAGTCTTGGGGCCTTACATCCTCCTCCACTTCAAAGCGTTGTCGTCCCTTGAAAACATCATCCCATCGTCGCACGGTCCATCACAACTCCATGTGTGAAATATCGTCGCAACTGCCATCAAAGTGTCACTGCACGAACTGTCGTTGCACCCATGTGCACGGTATCGTCGCAACTATCGTCGCAAAGTGTTGATGACTCTAAAATCTTCCAAGTGTTTTCATGTCTCCAACTCTGCTATAAATATATGAATAGCATCCAGATGTGAACACTCTTGATCTGCTACATCCCTCGGTCATGTCTCAATTCTGCAAGAAATCATGTGTTGGTACCCCTTGTGTTGGTGACAATTTGGGTAGCTAATCCAACCGAACATCTCCTCCACAAGAACATATGTACCTCCCATCATCACGACTGCCAAAAAATCTTCCTATCAAGTGCTCCATCTCGCTCCATGGCCTGCTCATAAGTTAGAGGTCATCATTTCCCTAAGCAGATGACAATGAGCCTCATCCAAGTGCCATGTTTGGGTCCATGAAGTGTATCCATCTCATCCACAAAATGCTGTCCATGATGCTAATCCATGTGCTACTTGTATGCAAGTAGACTCATCCTCCAAGCGTCATCAAATTAAGAAGTGTAGCTAAGTCAAGTAGACTCAAGCCCATGTGAAAGTGTATACCACCAAGGCATCCATCATGAACTCCCATGCCTCATCATATCCAAAGCGTTGGTAAGCCTACTTGTGTTGGCCATGAGTGCCATCACAAGTTCTCACCTGCAAACATATGAATGTCTCATAGGCTGCTCATCCAACCAATGTCCAAGTTGCTCATGGTGAACAACGTCCCATCAGTCCATCTATAAGAGATCTCCATGTAGTCCATGTTCATGACTTTGGCTGCCCATGTGTTCATCTAGTGAACTCAACTCAACTCTCATCATCATCATGTCCCAACATATCGAAGTGAAGTGCTCTCGGTCCCTCCTACCTCCATCATATATATGAGTACTTCCTTCAAGCTACTCCTCCACTAAAGGTCTACCAAGAGGTCCCTCTTAGTTGAAGCCATGAAGAAGTCTACTCCACCAACGTGCCCTACCACCAAGGTAGTGTATGGGTCATGTCGGGCACTTGCCATTCTATATGGCTAAGCATGACCCTTTCCATCACAAAGGTCATCACGTCCCACCCTTGTCCAGGGCATTTGAACCATCAAGTGTAAGGTCACAAATTGCCTCAACAAGGTTTGTATCGTCCCATGTCCCTTGTTCCAAGGAGTAATCATCCATGGTCTTGTCAAAGAATTCATCTTCTTCCTCATCTCCATATGCAGTCCATCCTCCTTATGCTTCCATGAAACACAAGTCATATCTCCATGAAGACTCCTCAAGTGAGTGTCCTCCATCCTCATCAATGCCTTTAATGTGTTTGATCCTGGTACCACCTTCTCATCAAGTTCCTCCTCGATCATGGTCACATTCGCAACATCTTCTTGTGGTTTGTCCACCAATGCTTGCAATGTGTCTTTTCTTGGTTCAACTTGTGTCACAATTTCGTCCTTCATCTCTTCCATATTCATATCATCCTCATGAGAATCATCCATCTTCGATGCTTGCAATGTGCACGGTCTTGGTCCAACTTGGTTATCAAGTTCACCCTTGACATCTTCTACATCTGCAACATCCTTTGGTTTTCCAAGTTCAGCAGTTTGCCCATGAAAGTATTTCAAGGAAGTCTGCATCTTCACTATCTTGTCTTCAATGTGTTCCAAGTGTTCCTCCACTTGCACAAGAGCCTCGTAGTGTTCCTGCCTTCTTTCCTCCAAGAACTCCGTCATGTTTATAAGCCTCTTTCGAGCCTCCAAAATTGCTTTCCTTGTAGCTTCAAGCTCCAATGTTTGTGGTGTCTTTGGTTTAGGTTCAACTTGTTGCAAAAGTTCTTCCTTTACCAAAAAAACATCCATAACATTCTGCTTCGGTTTTCACATAGAAGGTTTTAATCTCTTCTTATGGTTCTTCTCTTCAAGTCTAACAAGCTCATCTCGGTGAGTTTGTAGCTCATAGCATATTGCCATCCATCCATCAAACTGGTCCATCTTGTCTCGAAGTCTATCAAGCTCATCTTGGTTTGAGTCAGAGATCCCCTCCTTGCAAAAGGCCATAAGAGAAATCTTAGCCTCATTAACCTCTTCATGAATCTTCTTAGCCTTCTTCCAAGTTTCCACCAATTTTCTTTCCAAGACTCCAAGTTTGTTTCGAATCCTTGGGATTTCTTCGTTCAGCTGCTTTATCCATCGCAATGCTTTACAAGTCTTCTCTTCAAATTCTTCCCAACTCGGCATGTCTCCTTTTCTAGCTTTAGCCCTGACAAATGCCCTGCTTCAGCTAAGGTCTCAAGAGAAACCCCAAATATATAAGTCAGCTTCAACACCAACTGCAACCCTGCAACTGTGTCCCTGCTTCAGCAAAAGCTCCCAGTGAAGGTAGCTCTGAAACCAACTGATGTGTAAGAGCAGTTGTGTCATCATACTTCCATCCATACTAGTAGCTCTGTCATGCCCCTACACCTCGGGTGTCTTCCAACCACATCTTGTAGGCTGGTGCGGCACTACCGTACTTTTTCTTTTTCTAAATACTTAAGTACCCAGACTATGCCTTTAGCAACATTCGTTAGTTATTCTACAAATGTTATTTCAATTATGC
The DNA here is from genome assembly GCA_034641835.2 of Pinus albicaulis. Taxonomy (NCBI): domain Eukaryota; kingdom Viridiplantae; phylum Streptophyta; class Pinopsida; order Pinales; family Pinaceae; genus Pinus; species Pinus albicaulis. Next base: position 431,263,337 of record CM076582.1, read on the forward strand.
GGAATAAAACATAAACATCATTATCAACCACATGTACGCCCATACATACAAGGGAGGGGCAACTCCATTTTAAAATGAGTCCGCCCAGATAATATGTTTCATAAGAATACAAGTTACAACAGTCAATCCAGCAAGAGCCACTCTTACTCCTTGACAAGGCTATTTTCCTCTTGTCCAAGTTCTAAGACTTTCCAATCCTCAAACTAGCTTACAACAGTCATGTACAACCATCAAAGTTCACCGTCGGAAGTGTTGCCCAAAACTGCCCAAGTGCTGGTCACTCGGGTCACTCAACCATTGCCCAAAATCAGTGAAGAGCATTTTCTGAGCTGACCGTGTGTCCAATACATCCCTAACCCATATGGTTGGATGCGCCTTAGAAATACGCACCTTTTGGTTTTTACGGCACCTCAATCCGACATCCGACGCTCCCGGAATCGTAATTTTATTGTTGGGCCGTTGTCATTACTCGGCGCCTAGACTCGACCCGACTCGACCCGCCGTTCAGAGGCGCCCGACCCGACCCGACCTACGGTGCGGCTGCGGTGGTCTACGGTGCACTCGCCCAGCTCGACCCGACTCGACCCGACTCCGTTCAGCTATCATTACGCCTTCGACCAACGAGTTATTGGACTCGTTGTTGCACCCTTGGTTGTTTCTTGTTGTTGATTGCTTTCGTTGATGCCTCCACCTCTCAACATGTCCGCCAATATATATGAATGCGTCGTGGAGTGTGGGGCGCTCGGCCGACCCGAGCCGACCCCCACGTTAGGTCGTTCGCCCACGAAGTGTGGCATCGGTCGCGCCCAACGCGTCGGCCGACCCACCGACTCGCCCGTCGGCTCGCTCGCCCAAGGGGCACCCATTGTGGTATAAACGCGCCTCCCCAACTCCGTGTTGGTTTAACTCGACGCACCTCTCCTCCAACTCGCCCTCGTGACTCGCCTCGCTACGTGCGCACCCGTGCCTCTCCAACGGTGCGACGTGCCACCCGTTCCGTCGCACGGCGCCCAAACTCGTCCAAACGGCCAACCGGAGCGCCCGTTCCACCAAACGCGCCCATGAAGTCTTCGGGCCTTACACTCCCCCTCCTTCCCTCCCCACCCCTTGTCTCTCTCTTTCTCTCTCTCCATATCCCCCCCCCCCCCCTCTCTCCCTTGCCCCCCACCCCTCTCTCTCTCCTCTGCCTCCCCCCCACCCTCTCTCTCTCCCCAAACTTCACACTCCCTCTCTCTCTCTCCCCATCCCCACGCTCTCCCTCTATCTCTCTTTCTCTCTCTCTCTCTCTCTCTCTCTCTCTATCTTCCCCTCTCTATCTATATATATATATATATCTCTCTCTCTCTCTCTCTCTTCCCGTCGCTATCTCTATCTCTTTGTATCTCTCTCTCTCTCCTACTCCTCCCTCCCTCTTTCTGTCCCTCTCTGTCTCCCTCTCCCCCACTTTCTCTCTCTCCCACCCTCACTCTCTCTCCCCCCCCCTCTCTCTCTCTTGTCCCCCCTTCTATTTCTCTCCCCTCTCCATCTCACTCTCTCACCCCTATAAATATATATATCTCTCTCTCCCCCCACCTCTCTCTCTCTCTCTCTCTCTCCCTCTCCCCCTGCCTCTCTCTCTCTCTCTCTCTCCCTCCACCTCTCTCTCTCTCTCTCCATCTTATCCTCCCTCTTCCCACCCTGCCTCTCCCTGCCTCTGTCCCTCTCCTTCCCCCCCTCTCTGTCCCTATCCCTCTCCCCTACTCTCTCTGTCACTCTCTCTCTCTCTCCATCTCCCTCTCTCTCTATCCACCCTCTCTCTCTCTCTCTCTCTCTCTCTCTCTCCCTATCTCTCTTCCCCTCATTCTCTCTACCCCTCTCTCTCCCAGCCCTCCTCTCTCTCTCACACACCAACCACCCCCCTCCGCTCTTTCTCTCTCTCTCTTCCCAAACCTCACACAGACTCTCTCTCTCTCTCTCGCCAACCCTCCCCCTCTCCCCCCCTCCGATCTCTCTCTCACACACATACCCTCTCTCTCTTCGTCCCTCTCTTCCTTGCCATCTCTCTCTCTCTCCCCCCTCCTCTCTCTCTCTCCCATTTCCATGTCCATGTCCTTGTCCATGTCTCTCCCTCTCTCTCTCCCCCTCATTATTATCATTATCGTTAAACAATTATTGTATCATTTCACATGAACAATCCGCATAATGTAGCAAAAAAAAAGAACATGTTATCTTAAAATAAAAAATCATCATATTATCTAAAAAGATACAATCATTATATCATCAAAGAAACAATAAACATATTATTATCATATAAAATATACAAAAGGAAAAAATACATACATAAAACACATATACGTTAGACATGAAAAATATTTCAACATTATATTATGTTTCACTACAATTATTTCATCTAATTAGCAAAAGTACACCATGATATGACATAAACAAACAAAAAATTCTTTCATTTAAAATTATGCAGAAAATACACCATACAAAAACACATAGATATTATAACTAAGAATACAGATTTAGATTATGGATGAAGAATAGAACATAGAAATATAAAACCACTATGACTTAGATATGGCAGGTACCGAGACATAGATAAAAAAAAATAAAACATAAAAACTTCAAAGCATTATATCTTAAGGCTAGACAAATACCTGAAAATAGATGAGATACATTAGGAAATTTTACTCCAATATATGGAAACACAACCAAATAATAAAACATGAATATAAAATAAATATAAAAATTTTACTTATAGATTAAGTGTTTGAACAAATCCAATAAGTTAAATATTTATAGATTAATATTATAGAGAAGCCAAAGAAAAAGCTAGATCAACCACAAATACAAAATACAGAGCGGGTTTGGGATCGAAAATGAAGACAGGCTCATACATAGTGATGGCTTTAAAGGTTCCCGAACACCGGGAGACGACAAAGAGGGTTCGATTCATGCATGGGAGGATATAGATGATAGATAGATACATAGGCGGATGTACAGGTGATAGAAGAAAAAGCATGATCACAGCTTACCACCACAACGTCTATAACCAAAAAAGGAGCAGATCATTTTTACCAAATGTGATTCAACGTAAGAATTTATACCATTGAACAATCACAGTTTAACACAATACCAAATATGATTCAATTTACGAATTTTACCATTGAACAACCAAATATATTTTTCTATTGAACAACAAAATACATTTTTCCATTCAATTTTTACCATTGCACAACAAAGTACATTTTTCCATTGAACAACAAAATACCAAATAATTCAAAATACATTTTCCCCATTCAACAACACAATACCAAATATGATTCGAGGTACGTAAGAATATCAGATATCAAATATGATTTTGTTTGTTGGTGATTTTCCAATTCAAGAAAAATATCAGATATCAAATATGATTTTGTTTGTTGGTGATTTTCCTATTCAAGAAAAATATCACATATCAAACATGATTTTGTCTGTTGGTATTCCTCATTAAACTTGCTCAAAAGACTGTAGTCACGTTTCGTTATTTTGAGATCAGGGCAAGAAACAGATGACTTCGTTATTTTGAGATCAGGGCAAGAAGATCGAAAGAAAGGTAAACGACATTAGGTGAAGGCAAGAAGATTGAAAAAAAAAAGTAAACGAGATATAACATTCACATATATAAAATTGAAAGAAAAGTAAAAATTAAAAAAAATTAATGGGATTGAGTATCCAGAAGAACAGAACATAACAATTAATGATTAAAGATCAAAGGACATAGTAGATTAATGCGATTAGGGATCAAGCATAAAGATTAGGCCAGGCAGATACTAAAGGAGGAGATGTAGAGGTAGTTCAGAGATGAACTCACGTCTAGATCCAATCACTAATCCACAGGTATAAAAACATGACAGGACAGGTGAGGGGAAATCACAACAAAACAGGGGAAGGTCAATTGCAGGAATGACAGATTGATATGGTGGGTCATGGGTTTTAATGAGGAAGGAGAAGATCATTGAAAATTCAATTCTACTTTAAAATGAAGAATATAAAATTCAAACTGAAAAATATAAAATAAATACTAGAAACACATACCTGCAAAAAATACTTTCTGATTCCCTCCTCCTCTCAATTGATGACACAACGTCTTTCATTCGTCCATGCATCCATCCCTTCTCGCTGATGGTCAATTCAGTCATCTCTATTAAAAGCTACAAACAAAGACCCACCAGATAAAACACTTGCAGTCACAGTTACCGAAAACATTGGCATTATACAGTTACAGAGAAAATAGATGATAGAAGAAGAGGAAGATGTACAGATGATAAAATAAGAATTGGAGGATGAACTTGGAACATACAGATGACAGAAGAAAAAAAAGATGAACTTGGAACTCTTCCTGGAGAGGCAGCCATATATATATATGGATTCTCCCTCGAGAAGAGCTTGATGGACCGTTAAAAGGAGCGGATCACAGCTTACCACCACAACGTCTCTAACCCAAAGAAAAGCTTGAGATGCTTTTCAAGAAATCCTTTTTCCACATCCACGTCATCTGGTTCAAACCAGTTGGGTTTTCTTAAATTTAAATTTTGAATGTTGACGGTTGAATTTGAATTTAAATATTCGGTAATAATAAGTACTTTCCGGTCCTCTGCCTTCTACTGTCAACAATTAGGTGTGCGTTCCTCCAGTGTTTCCATTTCCAATTAGAGCGTTTTTAATTTTTACTTATAACGTAAGAGGTTAAGAAAATTCATGTCAATTACATTTTAATAGGAGTATATAGACATTTCCAACTGAAAAAGTGATTTTTTCTATTTTCAACTTATTCAAAATCATATAAATCATTTCATTTGACTTTCTAAAATAATTCAACTTCATAATTTTAATTTTTATGGTATTTTATTTTAAAACTTTAAATTAATATTATATCTTTATATTTTTATAATAACAATTATTTTTTTTTTTTTTATTTTACAACCCACTATACTACAACCTACTCAATATGACAACATGTGTAAGTTCGTCTTTCCATCCCTTTAAAATTAAAATTATATTCTAAATAGAAAATTAATGTGCACTATAATTTAAAAAATAATAATATACTCTAAAGTAATTAAAAGTAAAAAAAAATGTTTAAATCTTATATTTTTCAAAAATATTTCAACAAAATATTTAAATAAAATATTTGAAGATGAATGTTCACTAATTTATGTCGATATCAATTACAAATAAGTTTTCATGGGTAAAATTTTTATTTGGTCCTATATATACTCTATTTAGTATTCAAAAATACAATTTAAACAATGAAAAATAACACATTGTATTTTCCACTCTAAAAAAATTTGAAGGCCAAATTTTTGTTGGAAGTGATGCTTCCATATCATATGTAGGTGAAGAAATTTGTGTTGGAAGTAATGCTTCCATGTCATATGTAAGTGTCAATGTGACTCCCAAAGTGTCAATTTATAAGTTGTTGATTCTTATGTTATGAATCGGAATTGTGTATTGTGTCATGTCTGAGTCATCATTTGTCGAATTCAGTGTTCTATGTACTATATATTGTAACTGTTCTGATTAATAAAACAACAGTGTGTGGTTGTTGTGTGCAACCATTGTCTCTAGCTCTCTTCAAATTTCTATAAATTTGTTCTCTCTTGGCTCATGTTAGATCTGTAAGGTAGAAGAACCTAAAGAAACGTTTATGCAAAAATCAAAATTCTACGCCTCCAGTCAATTTAGTCATTCCAATAACTATTAATATTTCCACATTCTCTTCATGGTTTTGGTGAACGTATGGTTTTTCTACTTCACTTGAAATTTGAAATTTATGAATGTTGTAGCACAATATTTTGCATAATCAAATCTCCTTTAGTAAAATTTTTTGTATATATTTACTTAGTAAATAGATAGTTGAGATAAAAAAAAATTCGATTTTTTTAAAAAGTACACAAAATTTTAAACTTATTTATATATAAAACAAAACATATTAGATATCAATTTAATGTTACATATAATAGGATCCAAATAGGCTGATACTTTCTACAAAATTTTAAACTCAGTTTATAATTTTGGCTATAAGATTTTTTATCCGAATAAATTATTTTTCCAATAAGTTAATCAAAGTTTCATTTATACTCACTATTTATTTAATATTAATTTAAATTTATTTGAAAATAAATATAGATATTAATTTAAAAATTTTAAATATATTCTTATTTAAATAATATATAAATTTTAATTTTATATTTCAATTATTTGATTGTTTTAATTTTATTATAAATTTAAAATTAAAATAAATTAAATGTTAAAAATATATTTTATATATTAAGCTTCTCTAAAAAAATGCTTTGTATACTAGGTGAAACATTCTTTAAGTTAAATACATAATTTTGAATGAAAATTTAACTATTTCTTGTTTGCTAAAGTATTGTGATTTGTGGATTTAACCTATGATTTAAGAAAGTATGGCTGAATCAGGTGTTCCCTTCCCTTGTTTCAAGGGTATGCTAGTATTACAAGGTTACCAAAGACCAATATGATTTAATGTGTAGTATAATTAATAGACCAAAATGATTTTTTCACATTGTTTTTTATAAATATTAACTAAAATTTGGAGAATATCTTTAAAAAGTTTGAGTTTAAGTTTAATATGTCAAATTCTAGTGTCCCACGGTTTGAATCTATCTATACATTCAAAAATATATTTTAAACAAAAAAAAATAGTAATCTTGTTAGAAACTGAATCCCCAAATCGTAGTGAAAATTCCATTTCATCTATAAGTTAAACTCTACCCTAATTTTATATGATTTGAAACTCAAGGTAAAGATAAAGCCAAACTTAATTTATAAGTTTACGGAAATATACTCCTTTTAAATCTTATATTGCTAATTTATATATTTTTAAAGATTTTTTTTTTAATATAGTTTAGTTCTTGTGGTTTTAAAGAAGTTTTTATTTTTTCTTCTAATTTTAGATATATTTTTTCCATGATTATTTTTTTTTTGATACAATATCTAATGACTAACATTTTATCAAAAAAGTGATCCTATAGGTTGAGAAAATTCATAGTTAAAATAATGTTTTCCTTAGCAGAAACCAATTCCCAAAATTGCATTTTTTCTATATAGTTTAGTTCTTGTGGTTTTAAAGAAGTTTTTATTTTTCTTCTTCTAATTTTAGATATATTTTGTCCATGTTTATTTATTTTTTTTATAAAATATATAATGACTAACATTTTATCAAAAAAATGATCCTAGAGGTTGAGAAAATTCATAGTTAAAATAATGTATTCCTTAGCAGAAACCAATTCCAAAAATTGCATTATTCTATTTTGAATATGATTCCTACAAATCATGTCCTTACATACAAATGCATTCTACGCATGTCCATTACAATTTAGGGCCTAACTTCTCTCCTTTATGACCTCACTCTACATTTTATTCCTCCCTCAATGGAAATTACTTAAAACTATTATTTTCAACAAGTCTAATCTATATGGAATCTCCTCAATACTTTCAATGTAATTGACAAACTCAACTTATTTCATTTTTAGTACGGTATCCCCTTATAATTTTTGACATAACATATATAACTCATCTCATTTTTAATTAATCATATTTGATATAATGCAATAGGAAACAATGCAATTTAATTGGCTTAAGGTAACATACTTGCTATATATGACTACATAATTGCCATATGTGACCATAGTCATTTGTATACATGATTTAAACAATAAGAACAAATTCTCAATTCTATTTTTTGCATCTCTAGTTACCAAATATATAGAAATATCTTAGATTGCATCGTTAGGCACTAGACACTAAATATAAAAGCACACAAATTAATAACAAGAGTTTCGTTTATGATAAAATACACTTCTACATGATTCCTTCTTAATGTTTAGCCCAACAATAATGTTATTGTATCTTAAAACCACTTTTGGTTGTTTTTTCATTTCATTATCACAATCACTTGCAACATGATAAGAATAAGAAGACAAAATGTTGAAATCCCAAATTTTGGATTTCATAAACATACTTACTAACTATTCACTCTTGATCATTGTGTTAGATATTTTCTTTTTGAATTTCATAAGCATACTTAATAACTATGCATTCTTTATCATTGTGTTATATATTTTCTAGTATTTCTAGCTCTCCTATTTGGGTTCAGCTATCATGTGCATTAAGGAAAGCTTGACTCTGAATCACCTAGTTGTTGGTTATGGTGATAAAATTCAGTTTTCATGTATTTAATTAAGGACTTTAAATCATCTAGTCGTTTCTTATGATGATATAATCACTTCATCTATTTTTGAGGCTATTATCATAAAAATTCCACCACCTGTGATGTCCGTTCAAAATTCAAATTTCAATGCTTGTTTTTAGGGAGGACATAATGTAGTGGCAACATTATTTTGATACCTACTTGGGTTATAGTGATTTGTTAATGGGGTTGATATACATATTAGCATATCTCTATTTTAGTACAATATTTTTTAATTATTGAGAGGGATTAAAATAAAATAAAATCATAATTGATTAGTGCATAAAAGATTTAGCTTAAAATAGATCTATATTGATTTATTCTTTTATTAGAGATTTCTAGTATCAGTATGTCCTGTTATTATTTTTATTTTATTTTACATTTGTATGATTTTTTTATTGTTTCCATTTATAATTAGCATCAATACTACTCCCATAACATTCCCACATGCATATGTCTCCACTTCAAAGGGATACTATAAGTTTAGTTATGATAGAACCAATGCTTGATTGATCTTCTTCTTTAACACTACAAAGGATCTTCGTTGACCCTTTCCCCATTGGAAAATATTTCACTTGAAATTGTGGTGTGGAGTGGTGTTGCTACTATTGAAAAAAAAATATGTTAATTTCTTCAAGTACTATGTTGCCTCAAAAAAAATGTTAACCTCAAAAATATTTAGTAAGCATTACTGACCAATTCTTGATGACCTCCATCCTGGAAGGATATATCTTCGAATCTCCTCCACCTATCACATATCCTGAATACCCCAAAGGATATTGTGAAAAATCACACTTCTTGAGGTGTGCCAACAATTAGTGATTCTTTAAAGTCTCTAGCACCTACATCAAATTTTATATGCGCTCCTATTAAGTAGCAACGTATACTAGTATATCATCTGAATAAACAATAAAAAATGAACTTATAAAATTGCACAATATATTATTCATTAACTTCATGAATGTAGTTGGTTCGTCACATAGGCAAAATATTATAGCTAACCACTCATATGAACCTTGTCTAGTTTTGAAGGTGGTCTTATAGGTATCCTCTTCTTTGACTCAAACCTTGTGATACCCTGATTTTAATTCTAGCTTGCTTAAGAATTTATCTTGCTGCACAATAGATCATCTATCTTGGGTAAGGGGTATCCATTCTTCAACATAATTGTTTTTAAAACCCTGTAACCTATTATTGTCAATTTGTCAGTGATCAAACATAATATTTTAGTTAATTTTCTAGTAGTCATAGGTCAAAAATTTTGGTCTTTTCAAAAAAGTATTCAAAATAAATTTTGGTCACTAAAGGATTCTAGGTCAAAAAATTTTCTCCCTTCATCTCATCCATGGCTATCATCACTTCAAAGGTCATCCCATTCATTTTAATTTAGAAGTATTAGATCATTCACTCAATCTCATCTATGTTTGTTGTCTAGGTGTCATTGTTTTTCCTTTGAAAAGTCCAATTTATCATCAAACAAGGAAAATAATCCTTCATTTTCACCATATAAGTATTCTAAAGAGAGTCATCATACTTAGCTGAATAAATTAAGGAAATTTGTCTTATTTCAAAATTTGTTTCAAAGTCAAAATATTTCAAAAGGAAAAATTGTCTTATTGTTTTCATTACAGGACAAAAATTCATTTCAAAGCTTAAAAAGGACAAAAGAGGCTCATCCAAACTCATTATTCTATTTTCATATGTGGTAGAGCTCCTCACTTACCTCCATTAGACTCCATAGTGGTTGATGAGCTCCATCATTAGAAATATTTGGAGGGGTTAATAGTCAGCTTTTTGCTTTCTTAGATTTCTTTTTCTTGCATTTTTATTATTATTTGGGTTTATGATGTTAGTATAGGTGGTGATTAACGATAACATACTGTGAGTGCCTAATATAAGGTTCAGTGCAGAAAATCATGATTTATTAAGAATTTTTATAATGATTTTATCACAAATACTTGGAGGAGACAACAAGGAGAAATTATAGGAGGATTGTCCACCCTCAAAGGCGGTTGAAGGATCCCAAATATTCTCTCCAGTAATTCAAATTCCACAAGTAGCCGAAGGGTCCCCAAGGTTTCTCTCCAGAAATTCGAATTCCAAAGGCAGCCGAGTAACTAAAAGAGGAGAGCACTCAATCTTGGTTTACTTGGAGTTCAGTGGGCTCAATAACCATTTTCTAGGGAGTTGTTGGTAGCTTCCCGATAGAATAAATAAAGCAGAGCTAGAGCTAGGAAGAGTTAGTCTATCCTAGTCTCGCTTCCAGTTAACAGTTACTTTCGCACTAGTTACCTTCTATCATTAACACTCAGCGCTCATTCTTTGCAATTACAAAATCACAAATCGCAACACTTCACTTTTTTCCACCGCAACATCATCATCATCGCACATCGCATCCTGCATAACTTACCACATTGCAAATTGCATCTCGCAAAACTTACCACGTCGCAAATTGCACCACACGGAATTATCACATCGCAAATCACCGCCCGCATCCTTTACTGCAGTGCAAATCGCATTTCACACATTTTAGTTCATTCTCGTTAATCCTTAGTGCTATGGTTGTAAACTTGTGATATTGCGATTCACAACCCGCCACATCACTCTTTGCACTTTACACTGTGCACCATTTAGTTCATTCGGCTAAGTCCTTACTACCATCCATTTAAACTTGTGAATTTGGGATTGTGACATTGCACATCGCAACTTCTGTTGTCCATCACATTATTGCATTTCATTTTTGAGTTCTTCTCGCTATGAAGTCATTTTTTGCATTATAATAAGGTTTCCTAAGGGTTTAACCCCCTCTTTCTACTCCAAAGCCATTTCTCATGCTATCATAAAGTTTTACAAGGGTTTAACCCCCTCTTTCCACTTCCAAACCTCATTTCTTGTGTTAAGCCTCGCCTTAGCCCTCTTAGCCCTTTTTCTTCCCTCCAAGCTGCAAATTACTTCTTTTTATTTAAAATTAAGGAATGGATAGTTTAGTTGCATGGATAGGAGTATGGTAGATAGATCATTGGAGAGGTAGAGTGAATTTAGCTGTTTGGCCAAGTTAAGTATGATTTAGAATTAATTTCCTTTCTTCTATCTATTTTCTACAAATTAAATTAGTTTTATTCTTTGCATTCCTTCCTGGCAATTTAATTCAGTTTCCTTCCTGTCATTTCCTTCTAGCAATTTAATTTCCAGTTGTTCTCATAATTTAAGAAATAATAGCCTTTCTTGAAGCAAAAGAGGATGACATGAACATAATGCATCTGCTATGTATATAGCACTCTCACCTCAAAGTTTGTACGAACCCCATGTTGATAAATTAAAGTAGGGAAAGCCTTGGGATTTTCATCATTCTTGGTGTAATACTAGGGCTCACCACTTTTTGGCAACATTGCCAGGGAGGTGTCTAGTAAATAATTTTATTTTTTTTTAGCATTCTTTTCTTCTTTCCTTTCTTTTCATGTCACTTCAGAAATATTGAAAGTACAAAAAGTATCTGATTTTCATGCCTCACAAGAATAGGAATACTTAAAAACAAACCTTACCTAAAACCCGCACATCATCTCCTAGTCACTCTTCACTCTTCTTCAGTGGTAGTGAGATTGAACCCCTCATAAGAGAGCCCTCTAAAAATTTTGAGGATCCTATTGGGGAAGAAGAAGAGTAGCTTCTTTCAATTGAGGGACCTACTTCACTTATCTTAACCATGGCTAGGACCTGAAGATCCTTTCCCATAAGAGAGGATGATGGGGGCACTAAGGTGAAAAACATTCGCCCCTTAGATATTCCACACTTCCATGGAATTACCTCTAAATACCCTGACAAACTCATTTTTTAATACACTATTGTTTGTAGGATTTTTTACTGCACCTTTGATGATCATAAGTTGAAGTTATTCCCATCCACCCTTAACGATGCAGCCTTGCGCTAGTTCATGGGTCTGCCTGGGGATAGTATCACTAGCTGGGCACAGATGGAAAAGACCTTCAGCAGTAAGTACAAAGACTACTGTAGGTTCAAGGAAACTAAGGATGAGATATTTAGGATGACTCTAGGGCCTGATGAATCCCTAGAGGATTATGAAGAGAGGTTTCAATTGAGCTATAAGAGAGCCAATTGTACTCTTGATCTTGACTCACTCAAACTTGTACTTCTTCGAGGGATCAGTGAAGAGATAATAGAAACCTTTAATATGTTATCATGGGGAGATATCTATCAAAAACCCTATGAAGCAATCAAAATTGTCTTCTAAAACCATTCTAGGGCATTTAGGAAGAAGGGTAGAGCTAGCCAAAGTACATCCAATACCCCTTCCTCTTCCACCTTCATAAAACATGAGATTGGAAACATGCTACAAGACTTCAATAGTGACACGTTTCACACCTTTGCTTTGAAAATGGACACAATGCAGGTCAAAAGGAAGCAAGATAAAGCAGAGAGAGCCCTGGCCATATTTTGTCCTAGATTTACCAAGCAACACCCAAGGAATGAATGTACACTGAATGTGATAGAGGTTTGATTAGTATGTGAAGAGAATCATGCCACAGACAAGTGTCCCTCCTTACCTAGAATTAAATCTATATATCAAGGTGGGGAAATAATGCCAGAACAACTCTGTTTCATCAACCAGAGAAGGCCTCAGGGCCCTCATCCATATCAACAAGGTATGCAAGGTGCAAGTCACTCTTACTATTTCAACAATCATAGTGCACCCATGTAACCTTGGTATACCCCCACTCTTCCATCCTAGTATAAACCTCCTACTTGGCCTTCTAACCCTTCATATCATCCTCAGCTAGTAAAAAAACCATTTCAGAAGTATGTTCCACAACAACCTTAGTGGAAAAATCCATCCCAAGGGTGAAGGCCCCAAAAAAACCAACTACCTACTCTAATGCCTCCACCCCAACCTCAACCTCATCTTACTCATGCTGATCCACCTAGGCTACCTAGACCTGCACAACCCAATCCAAACCCAAACAACAAACAGGCACAACAGGCTCCTAGTGGAGAAACATCTGTTTTAGCTTATGCTGTGGAGATACAGGAGGTTAATCTCAGGTTGGGACGAGTAGTCCCAGACAACCATCCCCCATCTCCACCTGTAGAGGCCGAGGAGGAAAAGGAAGAAGATAACACTCATATCCAACAACCTCCTTTTCCCAAGCGCTTGATCCACCCTAGTCAACACACCCCTAAGGAGAGTGAAATCCTAGGAGAATTGGAAAATTTATGTCTAAAGATACCAATTCATTAGGCCATTAAGGATTTCCCTATTTACAATAGGCTCATCAAAGAAAAGTGCTTCAAGAAACCTAGAAGGAGGAAGAGAGATACCCCCACCATCAATGTGGAAGGACAACTATCTGACCTGATGTTGGGAAGGTGATATTTCCAAAATACCTGGACCCTGGTAGTCCAGTTGTTGATGTACATATAGATGGGGTCATAGTCCCCAATACTCTGATTGATTTAGGGGTTTCCATCAATATCATGACCAAGGAAACTATTTTGAAGCTTAATCTCTAAGGGACTTTGAGGAAAAGCACAACAGTTCTGCAACTTGCAGATCAGTCTATAGTAACCCTAGAAGGAATTGTTGATGTTGTTATGGTTACCATTGAATCTTGGGAGTATCCTATGGATTTCTTGGTCCTGTAGCCAAAAACCAAGTTTAATGGTTGTCCTCTCATCTTAGGGAGACCTTGGTTAACCACTAAAGATGCCTATATTAGTTGTCAGGTCAAAAAATTGACTATCAAAAATGGGCTTTTGTCTAAACAGATAGTGTTATACCCTCCAACCCAGCCTTCCATTGATCATGATCTCCCTATATGGTTGGAGGATGAAGAAGATGAGTTATATAACACTGCCCCTATGTGTACCATAGATGATATCCTCAGAGGGGAGAAGCTTGATGAAGACAAACTCAATGACCATTCCATTCAAAACCAATCATGCACTAACGCTTCTCTCAAAACCCTAGCCAAAGAGTCTAAAATCCTACCTTGGATGGAAGTGAAATCAGTTAAGACAACCTCTGAAACCACCAAGGCTGTCGATTTTTTCCCATCCAGATCTATGAAAATCAACCCAAATCTCTCAAATGAAGAAGAGAAGAAGATATGCTATCTTTTGAAAGAAAATCTTGAATAATTTGATTGGGATTAAAATGACATGAAAGGGGTGCATCCTTCAATATGCAGACATCACATTTACATCAAATAACAATGCAAGCCTATGAGACAACCCCAAAGAAGGATGAACCCGATTCTAAACAACATATTCAAAGAAGAGCTGTAGAAACTATTGGATGTGGGGTTCATATATCCTATATTCGATAATGAGTGGGTATCTCCTCTTGTCCTAGTCCTAGATAAGAATCGGAAGTGGTGAACTTGTGTTGATTATCGAGAACTTAACAAAGCCACCAAGAAAGACCATTTCCCTTTTCCCTTTATAGACCAAGTCCTATATGGCCTTGCAAGGAAGAATTTCTTTTCCTTCTTAGATGGGTTTAGTGGGTACAATCAGATTCAAATCAGCCCTGAAGACCAGGATAAGACTACTTTCACCTGCCCTTAGGGTACCTTTTCTTATAGAGTCCTACCCTTTGGGTTATACAATGTCCCAGCCACCTTCTAGAGAGTTGTCCTAAGCACCTTTTCTGAGTTAGTCCATGACTCTGTTAAATTTAGGTGGATGATTTCACACCATATGGGGTTGACTTCCAGGAAGCTCTCTCCAATTTGGGTAAAATATTAAGAAGGTGCATTGAGATGCATATCTCCTTGAGCCCAAAAAAATGTGAATTACTGAAGAAAGCAGGGGTTGCTTTAGGAAACTCCCTATCCCAAGAAGGAATAAAGGTAGACCCGAACAAAATCACTATCATCAAAAGGGTACCTTCTCCTCAAAAGCAGAAAGATGGTAGGAGTTTCATAGGCTTAGCTGGTTACTATAAAAGGTTCATCAAATATTTCAACAAGATGGCTTCGCCATTATTTGGGTTATTGGCCAAGGATTCTGACTTTATTTGGTCTGGTCCTTGTCAAGAAGCTTTTGATCTCATTAAGAAGTAGCTGACTACTACCCCCATCCTCCGAGGTCCAAATTGGACTCTGCCTTTGCACATCCACCCTGATACATCTAACAAAGATGTAGGTGCGGCATTAGGACAATTAGAGGAAAAAATCCCTTATTCAATTTGTTTCATTAGCAAGAATTTGTCCAAACCCGAGCTTAGTTATATTATTACTAAGAAGGAGATCTTGGCCATTTTCCATGCATTGAAAAAATTCAGGCATTATGTCACTTGATATCAAACCTTTGTTCACACTGACCATGAAGCCATCAAGTATTTAATGATCAATTAAATACTAGAATAATTAAATATTTAAGGATGTTAACGCTAGAATAATTACATGTTTTTTACTTATGCAACAATTTAATTTGACTATTGTTGATAAACCTGGAAAGGTAAATGTTGTTGCAGATTTTTCTTCCGGGTTAATTCTCTTGTAGGTGAGGAAGGATTGGTGGATGACTAGATACCAGATGAACACATATTTCCATATCAACACTCTCACCTTGGTTTGCTGATATAGCCAACTACTTGGTTGCTCGAAGACTCCCTCCTAATCTTTCATTCAGGGAGAGGAGCAGAATCATCAGAAAAAGCACCCCTTTCACATGGATTAGGGGGAATCTCTTCAAGCTAGTCCCTGATCAGATCCTAAGAAGATGTGTGAGGGAGAATTAATTTTTTGATATCCTCTCTGAATGTGTGAAAACCCATGTGGAGGCCACTTTGCTGAAAAGAGAATTGCTTAAAAAGTTTTGTAGGTGGGTTATTATTGGCCTACCTTTCACCAAGATTCCAGAAGATATACTAGTAGGTGTGACCAGTGCCAAAGGATGGGGAACCCACTCAAACAGATGAAATGCCTTTACATTATTAGGTTTCTCTTGAGCCATTTGACAAGTGGGGTATGGAATTCATTGGAACCATTGATCTACCATCGAAAAAAAATAAATATATCCTAGTCTGCACTGATTACCTAACAAAGTGGGCTAAAGAAAAAGCAGCGAAGGTAGCAACCAAAGAAAAATTAGCAGAATTTCTGAGGGAGAATGTGCTTTAAAAATTTGGATATCCTAGAGAAATAGCCATTGATCAGGGATCACAGTTCACCTCTCACATCATTGAGAATCTTTTGAGGAAGCACAAGATTAAGCATAGAACTTCTTCTGCCTATCACCCTCAAGTGAATGTCCAAGTAGAAGTAACTAGAAATTTTTTAGAAAGCATCCTCACCAAGGTTGTGAGTAGCAGCAGAAAATATTGGGTAGATAGATTGGTAGAAGCTACTTGGGCCTACAACACCACTTGGAAGACAACAACAGCATTCACTCCTTATGAACTAGTCTATGGTAAGAAAGCTCTACTTTAAGTTGAGTTTGAACTCAATACTTTAAGAATGGAAGTTGAATTAAATCTAGATCTTAAAAAAGCCTAAAAAGAGAGTTTTCTACAACTAAATAGATTGGATGAGTTCAGAATACAAGCACTTCTTCACACAGAGGTAGTTCAGCTGCAAAGGAAGGTATGGCATGACAAGAAAATCAAAGAAAATGCATTCCAAGAAGGAGATTGGGCATTGTTGTATGATTCAAGGTTTAAAGAGTTCAAAGGAAAGCTGATGAAAATATGTTTGGGCCTTACATAGTGGATAAATGCTTTGATAATGGTGCAGTTCAAATCAAGACCATAGATGAGGAACGGATCCCCTTTCTAGTCAATGGTCACAAACTTGAAATTTACAAGAAGCCTTTGCCAAGGGTCGAATTCATCAATTCAATAAGTAGAGAGGTGTATGTGATGGGAAACACCATAGTTTCCCACACCTCCTGAAAGAAAAATAAAAAATAATAATGTTGCGGGTTGAAAACCTCCATGGATGCAACTCACTTGCTCAAAAACCAAAAAAAGGGTTTGGGGGGAAAAGAATAAAGATCCATGGGTGAAAACCTCTCTAAGGCACCCAAGCCAAGTTTATGGGTTGAAAACCTCCATGGAGGTAGCCCACTTTCTTTCGGAAAAAAAGAAAAAAGTGAAAAAGAAGAAAACCAAAAAAATGCATCTGCGTCAGTTTTTTCTGTGTTTGCTATTTTGCAGGTTGTTACTGGTTTCTGGAAAAAATAGGGAAGCATTCATCTTATTTTCCCTTCTTCTATCTTTCTTTCCATCCCATCATTCACTCCATTCATCTTCATAAATTACTGCATCACCTCCATACACCACACTCCTCCATTCCTGAGCACAATGTAGCAAGAGAAGCAACATACAAACAAACTGCTACAAACATCAGGAAGTTCCTTCAAGAAGAAATTTGTCCATGGACTGCCAAGAAGAACAACAAGGGAAGCTGCATAACATACTATAGTAGAATGATAATGCCACCCATGTCATCTCAAGCACCCCATGCGACATCCACAACAAAGAGAAACAACAGACAAAGATTAGCAGCTCATTCCAGAAGCTGCTCCTTCAACAAGTTTCTCACTCAGAGAACAGTAATATGGTGAAGAACACAACATCTAAAAAGGATTCTCTCAAACCTCCAGCTCCTAAAACTGCCTTGCAAACAATAGGTAAACTCAGGTATAAGCTCTCACCCCTTGCTACACATTCATAATAACCAGAAATAATTAATTTGCATACTTAGAGCTTGAGGGGCAGAAAGGTGGCCAGTTAACTCAGCCACCGCCGTGAGGTATGGCTGGAATAAAACTGGGAGTACATGCCACATGGGCATGAAAAAGAAAAATTTTAAATCAGTGGAGTAGAGGATAACAAGGGGAGGAAAATGTGCAGCCCATCCTGAATTAACGGGGAGGAGGAACCAATTGTCTACGACAGAACTGGAGCTGAGTGGAGTTATATTGGAACTCCAAATTTAGTTGTGTCATCCAATAAAAGGAGATGGAATCTCATCCAAACCAGTGAATTGACAATATTTAGAGGGAGACAACCGATGGAAGCACGCAGTGCTTGAAGAAGAAGAATAAGAACCATAAAAAAAATAATAAGAAGAAACCTGGGGTATAACCAGAAGAAAAAAGAAGACCCAGAAGAAGAGGAAGAAGAACCAGTAGAAACAAGAAGAACCAGAAGAAGAAGAGAGAGATGCAAAGGAACAAAGAAAAATAGAAGAGATGGCCATAGAAGTCATAGAGATAGAAGAAAGTGGGTGAGACATGAACTCACAACGCAGCGTCACATCCCCTCACTACAAAAAGGTAACTTCCACCATGGCTCCTATGAGCGCAAAATGAAAAGGTCAGACATATAGGTATTCTAAAGCTGACAAGAATCAGAGAAAGCCAGAAACTTCTCCCATAAGGCCAATCATCATTGAAGAATCACCAAGGGGGGATGAAAGAATCGAAGAAATATCTCTGAAGGAACAACTACAGAAGGCACAAGCAGAGAATGTAGCGCTAAAGGAGAAATTACAAAAAAAATAGGAGCAAGTAGCCACCATGGAAGAATTATGCATAGAAGCTCTTAAACATAGATTCCCCTCTGGCTCATATGTTGTGTACCTCAAAGAGAAATGTCTTTTATTTCAAATCAACACTCTAGCCTCCCATGGATCACTCCCTTTCCAAGATTATAGGAAATTCATGAAGTTATACAAGAAAGCCAACATGGCTGATCAGGAAAAGATGGTAGAGTTTTATATAAATAACTTTGTGTTAACAAATCTGGAGATTTGGGACACCAATCCTATAGTGGGGGATATGCATTTAATGGCTCTAGCATCTTGGATGGTGAATGAGGACAATAGAGCCAAATAGATATGTAAGGTCATGGGAAGAAGAAATAGAGAACCCTTATATCTCAGACGAGAAGTGTTCAGCCTAAGAGAAGTCATCCTTAACCATCGAGAGATTGAAAATGACCCTGCAATGGTTGAAAGCTACCTTCAGACTCAAAACCAGGTGATAGGCCACTTTGATGATTTTTCTAGGTAGATAGAAGAAGAGTGCATTATGGCTAGCTAGGGGAGATGGAACAACCTCCCACATAGCCTTAAGAATAGGGAGTATCATACTCCAAAAATACTGAGGGGTGCTTTGGAAAGAATAAAATACTAGGCTTGGGACTAAATCTCAGCCCACCTTTGCTGTTGGGGTTGACTTATGTAAACGACACAGATGCATAAGATAGAGAATGGGAGAATGTAGAAAAAAATGATGGATTTTACCCCCTTGGGGAAACTCCCACACTTCTTCCATAGGAAATCAGGGGGGCTGTCAAAGCTTGGAAGGAAATGGAGGGGGAGGATCAGTTTCTCAGAGGATGAGTAACCATTCAGTAGGGGGGTGATGATTAGCTCCATCATTTGACATATTTGGAAGGGTTAATAGTCACCTTTCTTCCTTATTAGATATCTTTTTCTTTCATTTTTATTATTATTTTGGTTTATGATGCTAGTATATGTGGTGATTAAGGCTAACATAGTTTGAGTACATAATATAAGGTTGAGTGAAGAAAATGATGATTTATTAAGAATTTTTATAAATATTTTATCAAAAATACTTGGAGGAGACAACAAGGAGAAATTATAGGAGGATTTTCCACCCTCAAAGGCAGTTGAAGGATCTCAAAGATTCTCTCCAGCAATTCAAATTCCACAAGAAGATGAAAGATCCCCAAGTATTCTCTCCAGCAATTCAAATTCCAAAGGCATCCAAGAAACTCAAAGAGGAGAGCACTCAATCTTGGCTTAATTGGAGTCCAGTGGCCTCAATCACCATTTTCTAGGGAGTTTTTGCTAGTTTCCCAGTAGAATAAATAGAGCAGAGCTAGAGCTAGGAAGAGTTAGTCTATCCTAGTCTCGCTTCCATTCAAAATTATTGTTGTGGACTATTGAAGCTTTTTGTTTTATTCAGGGATCGAAACTTTAAGAGATGTATGCAATTATTATTTTATGAAATGAGAAGATTGATTTCATTTGATTGATTTAAGTTCAGATGGCTAGGCTCGTGGGTTAGGGCCCAATCCATGTGCCTCAACTTATCTACTATTATTATCTTTTCCTTTATGTCATTTAGCTAGTTTTGCCTCTGTCATTTAAATTAGATCTGCTTCTTATAACTTTCATTGCTATTTATTTTTTGTGCTGTTGTAGTTTTAATTGCTTATGAATAGTGAAATAGAGGGAAAAATCCAAAACCGTGGTCAAGTCTTTGCCCTCTCATCTCTAACAATAGAGTTCGAGTAGGGGCAGACTGTCCCACATGCCAAAATTTCTTTCTATTTGATTTCAGGGAAGAATTTTTATTACCAAGTCCAAGCCTTTCCTTCACTATTTCATCCTACATTTATGCCTATTTCCTGTACATGAACCCACAGGTGTGCTTCACTTCTTAGCATTTCTCTTACACTTCCATTTACCTCATTTAATACTAACCTTAACATTGCACTTACATTCTTTTGAACACCCTTAAGATATTCATCCTTACTTCTTTGTTTTTCTCCGTTCATGGCTGCCTTACCCTTTTTACAAAAAACAGATGAAAAAACGTATAGAACCACTGAAAACCCAACCTCTGCCTTTGCTCCTCGAGACTCCCGCCACCATATGTCGCACTTCGCAATCACAACATGTAATGATTACCTTAACACTTATCACTCATTCCTTGTGATTGTGATATTGCAAAATTGTAAATCACACTTCGCATCAGTTACCTTCTATTGTTAACATGCACCACTCATTATTTGCGATTGCAAAATTGCAAATCACAACTCTTAGCTTTTTTCCACCGCCACTTCATCACCATCGCACATCACATCCCGCAGAACTTACCACATCGCAAATCGCATCCAACAGAACTTACCACATCACAAATCGCATCCCATAGAACTTATCACATCACAAATCACTGCCCAAAAGCTTTACTGTAGTGCAAATCGCATTTCACACATTTTAGTTTATTCCCGTTAATCCTTACCCTATCCTTGTAAACTTGCAATATTGCAACTTGCGCCCACCACATCACTCTTCGCACTTTGCATTGCACACCATTTAGTTAATTTCACTAAGTCCTTACTGTCATTCATTTAAAATTGCGAAGTTGCGTTTGCGACATCACACATCAAAACTTCTGTTGTCCATCTCATTCCGCCATCGCATTTCTAAGTTCTTCTCACTCCGAAGTCATTTCTTGTGTTATAATAAGATTTCCTAAGGGTTTAACCCCCTCTATCCACTCCAAAGCCATTTCTCACACTATCATAAAGTTTTCTAAGGGTTTAACCCCCTCGTTCCACTTCCAAACATCATTTCATGTGTTAAACTCCCCATTAGCCCTCTTATCCCTTTTTCTTCCCTCGAAGCTACAAATTAATTATTTTTAATTTAAGTTAAGGCATGGATAATTTAGTTGCATGGACAGGAGTATGGTAGATAGATCATAGGATAGGTAGATTGCATTTAGCTGTTTGGCCAAGTTAAGTGTGGTTTATAATTAATTTCCTTTCTTCTATCTGTTTTCTATGAATTAAATTAGTTTCATTCTTGCCATTCCTTCCCAGCAATTTAGTTCAGTTTCCTTCCTATCATTTCCTTGCAGCAATTTACTTTCTAGTTGTTATAATTTAAGAAATAACACCCTTTCGTGAAGCAGAAGAGGATGACATGAACATAATGCATCTGTTATGTATATAACACTGTTACCTCAAATTATGTACAAACCCAGGGTTGATAAAGTAAATTAGGGAAGCCCCTAGGAGTTGCAACATTCTTGGTTGAATACGAAGGCTCACCAGTGGTCAAGGGTTTGAAACAAAGGCAAGAAACTACTCCAAAACACAGTTTCTATGCTTCTGCTGACCTTTGATACGCTTCTCGAGCACGTTACATTTTTTGAAGAGTTGTTATGCTTCTGGAGCATGCTGTTACGTTTCTGGAATAGCTTTTATGCTTCTGGAGCATGTTGTTACACTTTTATACAACATTGTTACACTTCTATAGCACGTTTTTATGCTTCTGGAACACGATGTTACGCTTCTTCTCGGGGTGTGTTACGCATTTGAAAGTGTTGAATTAGGTTATTTTGGCTCCAAAACTAAACAAAAAAGTTCAAGGCTCATTGGAATCAATTTTTTAAGCTCTTGAAATAGTAAATATGCTTCTCATACTCTTGTATGGTCAATTTTTCAAGCTTACTGTTGATTTTCTTGCTCACTTCATTCTCTATTGTAATTTCACTTCTTTACATCATTGAAATATTTCAATGAACCAAAACCTAACCCTATCATCTAACACTATTATAAATATCTCACATACAACATACTACCATCCCCCACCTTACATATCCTTCGTAAGTGCAATTTTCACCAAACCCTAATTTCTAGCCAGTTTCCAAGTGTTAAAATGGGAAATTCCTGTGTTTCCCTCATTTTACCACCTTCCTCACATTCATTTCACTTTCTTTCACTCATATCATGGAGCCAAAATGCAAGCCTATCATCTGATTTTTTAATAGAATTTTCCTTGGCTTTACAACACTTCATCTCACCCTCTAATTCTGCTTGATCCCTATACTCCGTTTTTCCCAAATTACACTAAACATACCCCTTCCATCTACACACTAGGGTTTCATCCTTTCACTGATAGACAAGATGGAGAGTGAGAAGAAAAAACTCAAGGGAGGGCACCACCTCAATTTATAACCCCACATCATGCAAGAAATAAATGCTTCACTCTTGGCCAAAATATGTTTACTGGATGTTTGACTTTCTGAGAGAATATCATAGAGAAGGGATATCATCTTCAACTTACAAACTTATTTGCATCTAATATCAACATGGGAAAGGTCATCATTGAACGTGTGGATTTTAACCTATCAAAAAATGTTATTTCTTCAGCAACATGTATTCTTAGTCATGGAGAAAATTGGTTCAACGGAATGGACTTAGACCTTGAAAATTACAAACTATTTCTCAAACCTCATGCTATAGAGAAACCATAGTACCTCTTCCATTTCAGACACATCCTTAAAAAATATTCTCCTTTGATGATGTTAATAACGAATTATTTCACATGTTAATGGAGATTTTCCAGGTTGTATAGGTACCATACCAGGTTGTTGATGCATTTCACTTCTACCAAATCACTTAACTTACCACATTACTTGTACATAATTTTGATTAAAATGATCGAGAAGGTTCAGAGAAGAAAACAAGATCATTACCCAAGTATTTTTCACCATGGTCTAGTCAAAATCATTGTGTTGCATCACCTTTCATCCATCAACGTGACTTGGGAAACCTTCATGGAAAGAGTAGCACCAGTGCCTACCACTAGCCTTCATGTCATGCATAGCACACCATCACCATCATTGTTACCACAACCAATGGAGGTTGGCTCTTCTAAAATGAAAACTGATATTTAAAAGTATCGTAGGGTTTTTGAGTTCACTCATACCTATGAGAAGGGAAAGAGATAGGTATTTGTGCCCAAATATATCAAAAGTGTACTTACACTTGAGACTATTGTTGAATAAAGTGAAATAGAGGAGCAACCTCTCATGCATAAAGATGAAACACCTTTGCACCAACATAGTGAACCAATGGAATTGGAGGTTGAGGTAGAAGAGAAGGTTGAGATTAAATCATATGAGGAGATTATTAGGTAGAAGCATGAGGAAATATCATATTTGAGGGAGATCTTCTCCATTTCTAATTCTCAAATCAGTTTCCTACAACAAGAGAATTTTCAATTGAAGGTGAAGGAGCTGACACAAATAAAAATTAAGCTAGATCTACAGCCAGATAAAGGTAAAGGTAAGAAGATCACAAATTTTTACGAAATCAAGGACATGGAGACTAAAACACATAAAACAAGGCCAAAGACAAGAGGCCTCAAAAGGGCGTTGGAACTAGAAAGACAATTAGTTCATCCATCGGAAGAACTGACTTTGGATGAGCTAATAGCTATGGAGATCAATCAACAAGAGAGAAATATGGTTGGAAAAGGTAAATGAACATTTGGAGAATCTACTAAATAGAGCTAAGAGAGACAATAACCTCCAAAGACACATGGTAAATCACTATCACACTAGGAACATAATTTCACAAATAAGGGAAAACGACTAAAGAAAAGGTTAAAAGAAACTGAAATGAAGCTTAAAGAGAAGGATAGCTTAGATTTTATGGATGAAGCCTCCTTGGTTGTTTATCCCATCGCTCACAGGTAATATAAAACCAATTTTGAGAAGTTTTGAAGAATTTGGTTTTTTTATTTATTGTTGCACAAATATGGAAATTCATTCCTCACATAAGCGTAGCAAGATTTGTTGAAGTTTAGAAAAAGAAATAGTGAAATCGGCATCCAGAAGCAACATGAAAGCACATACACTAGTGTGGGACCATAGGTCATGTAATGATGGGTTGTAGCGATACATTAGTGTGAAATTCAATTTATTTAACAAATTTGAAATGTGTCTAATTTAATTATCCCTTAACTGAATTGGACAATAAAATGTAATATTATCTCATAATCACTTGTAATAGTTAACTGAGTGTGATAAAATCAGTTAGCTCATGAATTTCAAGTTGAGGGTGGTTGGTGAGGCATGTAGAGTGATTCTATTTGTTTCAGAGTTCAAGTTGTAGTTAGTGCATTAGTTTAATGCATGAGAAATCAGTTAACTCAGTTAAGTGAGTTAAAGTCAATATAACTAGTTGTAACTAATTGTCGTACTAGTGAGAGGTCATGTGAATTAAATCATATTTAATTCACATGCAGTGATCTATCAAGTGACTGATGATTTACTATTAATAGCTGCATGCATGTCAGTTCCAGTGGAGACCCGGTTGAGACAAAGGTTAAACGGAAGTTGACTATTAGTTGTATTATTAGTAAACTGCCTGAATGAAATTAAAATACCACAATATTTCCCATGATACTTGCGCAGTTGAGAAAGGATGAAACTCCTAAAGAATATAGATTTCATTCCTCATGAATTGTGTGATCAAGGCAGACTGAAGACAGGCTAAGAATTGGCTAAGTGTTGGCCCGATTTTATCTCGATCAATGTGAGATGATAGGTAGATTGCAAGAGACTCTTGTAAGAAGAGTGCATTGTAATTGTTTCATGATTCCTTGTGGAATATACAATAGAAGATAGAGAGGTTTTGAGTTGCAAGCTTTCCCCAAGAAAATATATTTGTTTTGATTTGATTTGATTCATTCGTTACTTGTTTTGGTTGGCAATCATCTTTATTTTCTGCAATTAATTTGTAGAAGGATTTGGTATCTAGCTTTGGTACGTGGCTTGATCAGATTGAATCCATTGATATACATATGTTTGTATAATTTCTACAAGATTTTATTACGCTTGTTTTAGGGGCATCCAACAAATGATTTTCTTATATGGTTGGATGAATTTCGATGAGTGCATCACAAATCAAGAACCCTCTTTGCATGACAAGCTTTAATTTTGCATAAAAGTAAAAAAAAACACTCATTTTCTATGCTTCTGCCACTTTTTTGGAGGCCTTGTTATGCTTATGGAGTAACCTTGGGACAATGAACTTTTGGAGGCCTTCTCATTGGTCATTTTGAAAAATTGAAGATGTTCTGAAAACTAGACACACAAGGATAGTTGACATATCTTTCAAAATTGGATTTGGACTCCTAAAAGTGCCTCAAAAATGGATGCAAACGTCTATTATGCTAATGTAAAATTCTATTACGCATCTTTCAAAAAGTTTTACACATCTGTATTGGACTCCTCAGGATAGTTTTCAAGCTCAGAAAATTTCATAATTTCGAGGTTTTGCTATCATATGATTTGGCATTAGAGTAATTGAGTTGGTTTTTTCCTCTTATAATGAGGTAACATGTAATTTAATGTGGGGGACGCACACTCCTAGTTCATAACTGAAATTTAGGGAATGCTTTCTAACCTCCATAGAATCTAGGAAATGACTCATCTCATGTATTTATGATGCATTTTGGAGGGGATTTTGACCCTATGAGGTGTCATGGTTCATATTTTCTATAAGTAGATTCTCTTTAGTATTTTTTGGGTTGGATATATTATTTTGCGGTGGAGCTATTGTACAACCTTTTGGAATGAAATCAAAGATAGTCTTGTAGAACTTCCGTTGAGAATATTGTGGTATGCATTGGATAATTTGTTATTTATTTATATTTTTATCTATTCATGTTGAATGATATGTTTTCCTCTTTTATATACATGCTTCCATGTGTACATATTTTAATTTTATAAGTAGAAATAATGTCTACTCATGCTCTATTTTATACAATGTTTACATGATATGTATATGTTCTTATAAATGAATGAATTCGCCTCAATACTCATTCATAATTTCTATCACTTCATCCTATACTCAATGACCAATTAAGCATGCTTTCAAGCTACTTATATATCCTCACACATTCTCTACAAATTGAACTTGAAATTGAGACGTAAAAACCCTAGAACTAACCTCCTCACTGACATTCCTATCCAACACTTAAAACATCAAACGAAAATCGTATTTACTGAGCTTACATACCTAACCTAAGATCAACATATATTCAGTCATTCCATTGACTGCAAAGTGACAATGAGAGAGCCCTCGCTGGTCTTGCTAGGGCTAGCTACCTGACCTAAAGCCTGCTCCGTGGTTACCTTCCTTCATACCACTCTCAGCCTTAGGATATTGGGGGAAGTGATAACATAACCAAAGCACATCCACCAAGTCACATTGATCTAAATCTTGGGGGAGGCCCCTAATATCTAAAAAAAAATGAAATGCAAAAAAAAGATGAGAACACAAAGTAAAAAAAATCGTGAAGATTTATTTATTTATTTATTTATTTATTAAACAGAGAATAATTGTAAAAGCTACATTGTGGTGGATAATTTGTCATTTTACAAAATGAGACTAGTTACTTATAACGTTTTTTATTTACAATACCATAGGTAAATTCCATGAGTGGGTAAATACCATGGGTGAATGAATACCATGGGTGGATGCCACTTACAATACCATGGGTAAATTCCATGGGTGGATAAATACCATTGGTGGATCAATACCATGGGTGGATGCCACTTACAATACCATGGGTGGATAAAAACCATGGATAGATGATTACCATGGGTGGATTACACTTTCCATTCATATCATTCATCCCTCCTTAAGAAGCAGTGGTGCCCATTGCGTGAAGTTGGCTCTTAAGAATCCTTTGTTGATTATGAATATCCACTAAAGAGAAGGGTTTTGTGGGGTTAACCCATAACCATGATCAAGGAAGATCTAAGGATAGAGATACCATGTAATGCTTGTGACCAACTATGATAATAACATTGTGCAGCCTAGAAAATGGACATTGATGAAGTGTGGGTTTGTGGATGACCCATAACTATGATGAATGAATATAAGAGGATAGAGATACCCTATAATGCATGTGACAAACTATGATACTAAAAATGTACGACCTAGCAAATGGACTTCGATGACAAGGGTTTTGTGTCATTGACCCATGGTTTTGTGTCATTGACCCATAACCTTCGGTTTGTGGTTGACCCATAACTGTTATGCTTGTGAGTCTGGTGGATTTTCTGGTAGATTCTTCTATCCAATGAGATGTTGTAAAGTCTTATTTCACATTATTCTTTTTTCTACCAATAGACCTCTTGCTGCAACTTTGATGATAACTTCTGATACAGGTGATGAAATAAAATTACGCAAAAGAAACATTTGAGGTATTGCATAGATATTTCCATTGATATAATACACTTGAAATTTGATGACTTGTGGAGTGAGAAAATTATTCCTAAAACTCATGGTACGTGCGGTAACGTAACGTTCCAGACATGTGCAACTTCAATTTCTTAAATACCTCAAACCAAGAAACGAAATAAAGTTTTGTAAAACACCCATTTGAGCTAACATAAAATATTTTAAAATGAGCTATCTTCACCTTCTAAATTTTTTTTTGGATATCATAACACTTGCATGAAGTTTTTTGAAGATTGTTGCAGAACTTTGAAACTGGAATATGCTTCAAACCCTCACTCTCGTGGATGCATAATGTGAAGATGATACCACTAATCCATATATTGGGGGAGGCCCCCAAAATCTAAAAAAAATTGAAATGCCAAAAAAATATGAGAAAACACAATAAACAAAACCACAATTTTATATTTTTAAATAAATACAGTATAATTGTAAAAGCTACATTGGGGTGGACAATCCATCCTTTTACAAAATGAAAATTGTTACTAATATCATTTTGTAGTTACAATACCATAGGTAAATTCCATTGGTGGGTAAATACCATGGGTTAATGGGTACCATGGGTGGATGTCACTTACAATACCATGGTAAATTCCATGGGTGGATAAAAGTATACCATTGGTAGATGCCACTTTCCATTTAGATCACACATCCTTCTTAGCCACAATTATAATGGGTGACCCACATGTGAGGTACTTGGTTGAATAAAAACATATTATGATAGTTATTACAACTACTTCTTCAACTAATTTTTGTTTATAAATGATTACCTATACAACCCAATGTTTGGTAATGGAGAGTTTGGAAACAATTGGATCTAATTCTCCACTTCCCTCTTGGGTGGTAGCCCTTTAGGCTTCTTGAGCACACCCTTGTATGCATGTACAAACTCTTTCAATTGATTTTTTTCTTTCATAGACCCCTCCAGGGATGACCTCTCTCTCACTAAATATTCTATAAATTAATTTTATCTTAAAAATAGTAAAGCATCCTTCTTTCTAGAATTGATTAGTTTCTTTTATTAGTTGGAACTTACCAACAAATTCGAATTTCCCTCATGTATCTCCATGAAGAAGTATTTTCCATACTTCATGAGGTGGCACTATATGGATTTTTTCACAAATATTCCACATGTACATGTAGGGACTTCCAAACATAAATCCACGTACATCAAGTGGAACTACCTCTAGCTCTACTTATTCAATAAAATTAGCAATAATATTAAATTTGATTCTGCGTAGGTTTTTTTACCTTTATCGTTTCCTCCATGTTCACACATCCTAATGGTTATGGGATATGATGTTCATGAGTCTTGAATCCCAATTTCAGAACCAAATTTATTGCTATGAGATTGTCATATGATCAACAGTCCAATAGAGAATCAATCTTAATATTCTTAATTTGTGTCTTTATATGGAAGAGTATGATCATTTGCTTCTCTGATTATTTTTTAAGGCTACATAGATTCATCCCATTCCGCATTAATTAATATACAATCTTCTCATCCACATATGAGATTGTTTCCACCTAATTACATGAAACTATGGTCGTGAGATTTGTATTCTTAACATCATTATTTTGGTTGTTTGAGTTCAGCTCTAGATGTAACTTCCAACACTTCTCTAAATTAACTTCAATGTTACAATGGTTTTAGTGGTTTTTTGGATCTTTTCATTGATGTTCTATAGCTATTGTATTTTTCTCTTTCCCCCCTTTCCACTTCTTCTCCTCTTCCTAGAAATTGTAATGTTAACAATTCTACTTTGACCCACTTTATCTCCTTTTCTTTCAGTGTATTTTCTCTAGGTATTGTTCCTGTACACAAACATCATCATTGTTATGGGTTTGAACATATACTAATTAATTAGAGATCTATTTAAACCCCTAAAATATTTGAGGAACGTGTCTAGGTTCTTTAGAGAGATACACAAACTTATTTTCATCTTCCTAAATTTCATGTACTCCTATACACTCAAACCTCGTCTGTATTTGAAGTAATTCCACTAAATCCACTAGTCCTCTAGATACCTGATAGGGTAGAAAGGTGACTTTATAAGAGTTTTTAAATCTTCCCACTTATTCACTATAGGATATTCCTCTAGTCTTGTGGTTTTAGTTTGGCTTTCCCACCAAGTCTGGGCATGGCCCTCTAATTTTAGATACTAAATTAAAATTTTATGTCCTTCCTCTATGTGGGGAACACTAAAATAAAGCTATAACTATTGTAATCAGTGATTTAAATTCAAAGCATCAATCTAACCTTATATGGCTTGATGTAGACCTTTGCCTCCATATTTAACAATGACTATGAATGGTGAGTGACACATGAACTAGGTTATTCCTTTTTGCATTCTTTCATAGATTCCCTCTCTGGTTCATCCTTATCCCTTAATTTACCCTCTGATTTGACCTCCAAGTTGGAACATCCATCTTCACTGACTCCCAACTTGTTCTCAAGATCTTGCATAAGGATATTCATGTTATGGTTGGTATCTATAGTCTATTCTTCTAGCCTTTAGAACCTATCATTTGACACATATCGAGGGTTCTTAATAGATTTTTTGGTCATATGTGGGGTTTTAAAAATTCATACTTAAATCAATCTATATCCCTTGGAAATTCCCACAAAATAGCCAAAGCCACCTACTCTTAAAATGTGTAATATATACTATCATGGTTACCTAGACTTCTAGATTTATTAAATTACATTTTCTAGTGTGAAATATATAAAATGTGGAAAATATAGAATAGACACAAATACAATCACTTCAAAAGTACAAAAAGGACTTTTAGGGGGGTATTGAAAAATAAAATAAGAGAGACTAGTGGGACTACCTACCAAAAACAAATCAAAAAATTAAAAAACATAGTAGGTAAAAATATTAATGGGATTAGGGATTAAGAATTAAATATAAAAATATAAAAATATTATCAGGCACAGGAGGAGATGCAACATAAATAAATATGGAGCTATTGTTCATAAATGAATGCTAGAAGACTCAAAGAGAGGGGTTTCTTGTTTGGTATCTTTAGGTATACCATTACTTTGGGACTCATGCTAATAACTTAGCTAGGTTTATATAGACAAAAAAACATGAATGGAAACCAGGTCAAAATAGAGGAGGAAAAGTCAAGTCAAATGAATGCAAGAATGACTGATTGATAGGGTGGGTTATAGGTTTTGATGAGGAAGGAATGGAAATCAAGTCAAAACAAGGGAAGAAAAATTAATTCAAATGAATGTAAGAATGACAGATTGATAAGTTCGGTTATGGGCTTTGAGGAAGGACAGGAAAATTATACTCTAATATATGGAACCAAAACTAATGAATAAATCATGAATATAAATATTAATATAAAATAAATACAATAAACATACTTGTCATGGCTACAAAAAATATCATTTTTACGTCTCTTTGGTTCCCTCCTCTCCACTGTAAATACCTTCATTTATTGGAATTAACTACTTCAATTAATGAGATCAAACAATAACACCTGTCATTTTTCCATGTATCCCTTCTTGCTATTCCACTTGATCCATACTCAAGAGATAAATTCAAATTCAAATTTAAATAATATGTTTCCTTCTCTATCAAAAGCTACAAGATACAAACATACAAAAAAAAAAATTAAAACCTTAACAAAAACACTACAGGGAGAAACCATAGACATAATGGTATAGCAACATAGACATAAACATACACAAGTGAAAATATTTGTATTGCAAACATAATATAATTCTCTGCAAATGAAAATGATAGAAATAGGATATGAACAAAAAAAACCACTATTAGTGAAAACATATATACATACTGCCAACAGATTAATAGAGCATTGTGAGAGAGGGATTATTTGTAGAAATTATACAAACAATATGTATATCATGGATTCAACCCAATCTAACAATGTACTAAAGCTAGATACAGAATCAATTCTACAAATCAATTGCGGAAACTAAACATAATCGCCAATCACATGAAGCAAAGAATAATAATCAACCCACAACACAGATAATTTCTCGAGGGAAAGCTTGCTTCTCAAAACCCCACTATATTCTATTGTATATTCAGCATGGATACATGAAACAATTAAAATACACTCTTCTCACAAGAGTCTCCTATACTCAACTAATTGTATCATAATGTCCTGGAGAAAACTAACAAACACTTGGCCAATTGTCAACCTTTAACCAACCTGCCTTGCTTGTGCAATTTCTAATCAACGCAATATGTATTCTTTGGGAATTTTTTCCTTCCTAAACTGTGCAAGGATGATGGGCAATCCAATGAGTGTTTGGTTGCATAGGCGCAACCCAATAATCCTACAACTAATAGTTAACATATGTTTCACCTATATCTCAACTGGTTCTCCACTAGAATGGACATGCATGCAACTAATAATAGTAAATCATCAGTTGCATGTTAGATCACTGATTGTGAATTAATTACTATTTAATTCCCCAGATCTGTCACTAGTGCAAAAAAAGGTTACAACTAGCATGACTGACTTTAACTCACTTAACTGAGTTAATTGATTACACATGCATTAAAATAGTGCACCAACTGCACTTCGAACTCTGTTACAACTAGAATTACTATGCATGCCTCACCAACTACCCTAAAATCGAAATTCATGAGCTAACTAAGTTTATCACAATCAGTTAATTATTACAAGTGATTATGAGATAAGATTACATTTTATTGTCCATTTTAATTAAGGGAAAATTACAATAGAAACTGCACCAAATTTAGCCCACACCAGTGTAGGTGCTGCTAAGACCTCCTAGTCCCACACTAGTGTAGGTGCTGCTTGGAACTCATGGTCCCACACTACTGTAGGTGCTGCAATTTTTTGTTGTACTTCAACACTCCCTCCCAACAAGAAAGGGATTATTTACCAACCTATTCATGCCTCTATGGTATTTTAATTTTCTCCTCGTGAGCGCCTTTGTCAAAATATTTTCATCCTGATCTTCCATGGGAATGTAATGAAGTAGCATCATGTCATTCTGAACACAAGATCTGAGATGGTGGTGTCGGATGTCTATGTTCTTGGAGTTATCATGAAACACAGGATTAAATGACAGTTTAATGAAACTTTGGTTATCACAATGTATGTTATGTATAATTTATGTATAATTTATTAATTACTAGTTAAATATAGCTATCTTAGGTTTATTAAGTGAAACGGCATGATCAACAATCATGCCTCTTCACCAAGGGACATCGTAAGGCTATATTTAAAGCCTTGGTGATCCCCACTTGTAATCATCTCATCTTTTATCAATAATAATATATACTTATTCAAGTTTACCAGATTTTTTACACTCCATTGGTATTAGAGTGTCGCTCTTCAGGATTTGTGTGATCACCAAGAATTAAGGAATTACAAGTAAATTCCAGAATTGCAGATTTTTTAAAATCGAGTGCTTGTGGGTAGCATTGTTTTTAAAATTAAAAATTAAAAAAATTAAAAATTTACCCATTTTCCTCCCCTAATTTTTTTTTCCCTCTTCCCCCTCACATAGCACTCCCCTCCGTTACACTACATTACACTCACTACACATTCCCCTTACACTCTCCACCCGGCATTCCCCTCATGCTCACCCCATCCTAACCCCCTTACTCTCCCCACTCATGTCCCCACCCTTCTCCTTCTGCCTCGGCTCTCTCCCTGCAGCCTCTCCCCACCCCTCGGCCCTCGATGTTCTCACTGCGGCCATTTCCCTTCCGCCGTCACCCTTTTTCCGTACTTTCCATCCCAACCACCCTTCCCCGACCACCCTTCCCGACCCATATCCCCTACTAGACTGTAAAAAATCTGGTAAACTTGGTAATCATATATTATTATTGATAAAAGATGAGATAAGTCAGACACAATGACTAATATCCCCTAATATGGAACAAAATCAACAAAACAATTCCGCAGATTCAGGGAACTCAGAAGAGCATCAGGAAAAAACCAATTCCCCAAATCATCACGAAGATAGTAATGCAAATTCTCAAAATAAGCAGCTCTGGAATGCATTTGCTAATCGATATCCCCTTCTCGTTCCACCATTAGCATATCAGCGAAAATAAAAAATCGAGCTACCCAAGTTTGACGGTAATGAAAAAAATAGCGTTGCATGGCTTAATAAAGCCGAAGAATATTTTGATATTTATGACATTAATAGTGATGACGAAAAAATTAAGCATGCTTCCATGAAAATGGAAGGAGAAGCATATGATTGGTATATGTGGTGGAAAAAGACGACGCTTGCTATCATTTGGATGAAATTTAAGGATGCATTTTTTAAAATATTCCAAGGTATAAAGGAAGAAATTTTTTTTCAACGTTCATCAAATTACGCCAAAAAGGAGATGTGGATGAGTACACTCAAGAATGGGAGACCTTGGCAACACAAGTACCGGGATTGTCAGAATCTCGTCTAATCCAGTCTTTCATCTCGGGACTTAAAATCCATATACAAGAAGAGCTCAAACTTCACGAAATTACATCAGTATAAGTAGCAAGGAAAAAAGAAAAAGTTGCTCAAAATAAATTTGAGAGGTTATCTGGGACAAAACCAGAAAGAGTATATTCGAGAGGAAGGTTTCCTCAATATACAAAAGAAGATAACATGAAATATGCTCCACCACGCCTTCATGAAGGCGAAAAATATAACATAGAAATACAAAGGATGAGAGAGGGAAAGTGAAAACATGGCAAAAAGTGGGACCTGAAGCATAGATGTGCTAATGGAAAAGAAAAAAATATGTATAATTGTGAAGCAACTAATGACTCTAACAATGATGATTCAGACGTAGAAGGAATAGAAGACACCCTAGAGTTCTCTCCAGAAGTAGATGATGAAAGCATTCTGCAAGTGTCATTATCAGCAATGACGGGTATATCACAACCTCAGACACTAAAATTAAGAGGACATATTAAAAAAAAAAAACATAATGGTTCTCATCGACACTGGAAGGACGCACAATTTTCTAGATTTAACCATGGCCAAAAGACACAACCTCTTTACCTTTCCCATGCCTAATATGAAGGTAATGGTGGCTGATGGTAAGAATATTGAGCAAGTAGGGAAATGCCATAAAGTCAAATTACATATTAAAGACTTTATTTTAGAATCTCCATTCTATGTCGTACCACTAGCAGGAGTATATGTGGTCTTAGGAACTCAATGGCTACAAACTTATTCTACCAACCATAAAAAACAGTTCATAATATTTAAGTGGGAAGGGGAAAAGCACAACTTATATGGATTGCAAGCCCTGGAAAATAAAATCATATCGTCATCCCAGATGATGAAGATGATACGAAAAGGAGCACCAGCCTATATAGTACAATGTCATCAGTTAGAAATGTTATCTACAAAAAGGAACCACGACGAATCACCAGAGGTACAAGCACTAGTTTAGAAACACAAAAAAGTATTCCAAGACCTACCAATGAAAATGCCTCTTAATAAGGAAATCTAACATACAATAGAAGTCAAGGTAGGATCGGACCTTGTTAACATCAAGCCTTATCGCTACCTGCATCACCATAAAGTTGAAATTGAGAAGATAATCCAAGACCTTTTAAAATGTGGGGTCATCTCAAAAATCAAAAGTCTGTATGCTGCCCCAGTTATATTTGTAAGAAAAAAATATGGATCGTTTCGGCTATGCATTGACTACAGAGGATTAAATAAGATAACAATTAAAAATAATTTTCCATTTCCCTTTATCGATGAAATGCTAGATGAGCTACATGGCGCAAAATACTTCTCTAAATTAGATTTAAGATCAGGTTATTACCAGATCAGATTTAGATTGGAAGATATACCAAAAACTACATTTCAAACACATGAAGGTCATTAGGAGTTTAAATTAATACCCTTTGGGTTGACAAATGCATCAGCTACGTTCCAAGCTACTATGAATGAATTATTTCATCCATATCTTAGGAAATTTGTACTGGTATTTTTAGATGATATTTTGATTTATAATAAAACTTGGAAAGAGCATTTGCAACACTTGGATAAAGTTCTCACATTATTAGAAGATCATCAATTTTATGCTAAGAAATCCAAGTGCACCTTTGGAAAAGATGAAGTCGAATATATGGGAAACATAATATCCCATGAAGGGGTAAAGTGGATCCTTCTAAAATTAACGCTATAAGGGAATGGAATAAACCAGTGAATATATCCAAGCTCATAGGATTTTTAGGATTAATGGGATATTATCGAAGATTTATTAAAGACTATGCACATAGAACTGCACCTCTTACAAATATTTTAAAGACAAATTCGTTTCAATGGAATGAGGAGGCAGGGAAGTGTTTTGAAGATTTGAAGGAAGTAAAGGCTAATGCACCAGTATTGGCAACTCCCAACTATTCTAAACCATTTATCATTGAATGTGATGCCTTTGGATTCGGTATTGGTGTAGTATTAATGCAATAAGGGCACCCTATTTCTTTTATAAGCAGAAAGCTAAATAAACGAGAGCGTCTCAAGTCCACATACAACAAGGAAATGCTTGCAATTATGCATGCATTGGCCAAATGGAGACAATATCTAATAGGAAGTAAATTTTCCATCCAAACGAATCATAATAGTCTTCAGTATCTCCTTCAACAAAAAACACTCTCTGAAGAACAACAAAATGGATCGAGAAGATTGCCCCTTTCGATATGGAGATATTACACAAGAAAGGAAAAGACAATGTAGTAGTGGATGCCTTGTCCAGAAAATATGAAGAATAAACACTACTTGTAGTTTTGGTTGTTGTGCTTGAATGGCTTAATGAGATTAGATGTGAGTATGTCAAAGATCCTAAAATGTTGTCTGTAATCAATAATCTCCCAAGGAATTCAAAATTTGAGTGGAAGAACGATATCTTATTGTACAAAGGGAGAATTTATCTAAACTCCAAATCCAAGTTTATATTAAAAATACTCAAGGAACTACATGATTCCATGTCGTATGGGCATGTAGGATATTTTAAAACCTATTAAAATGCACGTTAGTCATTTTTTTTGAAGGGTATGAGTCACGACATTCAAAAATATGTTGATGTTGCAAAATGTGACAAGTGTCAAAGAAATAAAAGTGAAAATATTATGACACCTGGGTTACTTCATCCCTTAAATATTCCAACTCAGAAATGGGAAGAAATATCGATGGATTTTATTGAAATATTACCTATATCTGATGGGAAGGATAAGATCTTCATCGTAGTAGATAGATTCACTAAATATGCTCACTTTATCGCTATCAATAAAACAACCTCTACAAAGAAAATTGCGAAGATATTCTGCAAACATATTTATAAACTACACCGCTTCCTGAAAGTCATTGTCAGCGAGAGGGATGCCAAATTTAAAGGAATTTTTTCGAAGGAATTATTCAACCATATCGGAACCTACCTCAACATGAGCTCAGCTTATCACCCCCAAACAGATGGGCAAACAGAGGTTGTCAATAAATGTTTGGAAGCTTACCTACGGTGTTATGCTACGGAGAAAAAAAATAAGTGGGTTCAATGGTTGCATCTCGCCAAATGGTGGTATAATTATACTTACCATACATCGACAAAAATGACTCCATTCCAGGCTCTATATGGATACGAGCTCCCGAAGTGGACATATTTTTCTTTAGTTCAGTCAAATTTTTCAGCAGTTAAAAATCAGCTAGAAGAACACCAAAAGGTCGTCCAAATTCTAAAAGGAAATCTGAATATTGCACAGAATCATATGAAGCAACAGGTTGACCGTAATCAAACTGAGAGATCATTTGAAGTTGGAGATTGGGTGTTTTTGAAGCTCCAACCGTACAAGAAGTTGTCCCTGAAACAAAAAGGGAAAAATAAATTAGCTCTGAAGTTTTATGGTTCGTATCAAATTATTAAAAATATCAGTCAAGTCACTTATGGGTTGAGCCTTCTTGGTACAAGTCGTGTTCATAATGTCTTCCATGTGTCCTACTTAGAAAAGGGACCGGGTGACTATCAGTCATCCCAAATGACAATCCCCATTTTGGATGATGAAGGAAGGATCATTTTGGAGCCCAAAAATATCCTATCTATCCAAGAAAAGAAGCTATGCTCTTGTGTTATTACGGAATATTTAATCAAACAGAAGGATTTTCACATAGAAGAAGCCTCTTGGGAATCTGAAGCATTTCGCCAGTAACACCCATCGTTATGTATGCTTTGAGGACAAAGCATCTTTAAGAGAGGGGAAATGTTATGTATAATTTATTAATTATTAGTTAAATATAGTTATCTTAGGTTTATTAAGTGAAAGGGCATGATCAACGATCATGCCTCTTCACCAAGGGACACCGTAAGGCTGTATTTAAAGCCTTGGTGATCCCCACTTGTAATCCTCTCATCTTTTATCAATAATAATATATACTTATTCAATTTTACCCGAGTTTTTACACTCCAATGTATCATTGTTAGATCCATATTAGAACGAAATAAACCAACGAGGATATTTCTCATCTAGATGGCCTCACATGTAGCTTGAATTGCTTCCATCAAGTCTGCCTCTATTAAACTGAGTGCCACATATCGCTGCTTCCTTCTGTATGATGAAGCTGTTGTCGATCCTATGCTGAAGATCCCTCCTAATGTGCTCTTTCTGTCTGATGGACTGCTTTCCCAATCTACATCCGTGAAGCCAAGTACATTAGTGAACCTACTAACTGCATGTAGACAATAGAATCCACTACTTCTCCAGAAGTAGCATCCTCTTTCCTCCAATTTCCTGGAAGAAGAGTGTCCATGGGTGCCTACTCAAAACAAACTGAAATGGATTGACTGCTGCCAAAACATAAGTTTTGTGAAGGATAATGTAATGTCTGAGCCACTGAAAAATATGAAAAACTACTAAAGCAAGTTTCTCTATAGGAGAATACTATATTTCAGCACCTACCAAGCCTCGACTGAGGTAGTATATGACATTATTGGAAAGGGAATCATCTTCCTGAACCAGAACCATACCAATGGTAGATTCTGCTACCGCGAGATACAAGAGGAAATCCCTGCTATAATCAGGTGGACTCAATAAAGGAGCAGAGGTCAATGATTTTTTCAAAGCATTGAATGAGTGTTGAGCAAAGTCATCCCAAAATAATGGAACTCCTTTCTTTAATAATCTCATAAATCGCTCTGTAATATTGGAATAATTTATGATGAATCTCCACAGGAAATTAGCTTTTCCTTACAGACTTTGAAGTTTACGAATTGAAGACAGGGGAGGAAACTGAAGTATTGCCTCAACCTTGATGGGATCTACCCGAATCCCTTCCGTAGACATGACCAATCCCAAAAACCAACCAGATGTGACAGCAAAAACACACTTGTTCGGGTTCAACTAGATTTTGTGATACCGACATCGTTAAAAAACTTGATGGAGGTGAGAATGATGATCAATTCTCTTATGAGAATGAGCAGCTAAAGCATCCAAATATGCCTCGATAATATGTTTGATGTCGTGAAAGGCATAAGACATGGCCCGCTAAAAAGTAGCTTCAACATTCTTGAGGCCACAAGGCATTTCTTGTAAGAAAAGGTACCCCAGAGACAAATAAATGCAATCTTATGTTGATCTTAAGGACGAATAGTGATTTGATTATATCCAGAGAAACCATCAATGGACGAGAAAATCTCATTTCCCACACACTCATCGATGATATGATCTATAAATGGTGTAGGGTAATTATCTTTAGGACATGCTTTATTTAGGTCTCGGAAATCAATGAAAACTTGAATCGTTCCTTGTTTCTTGTCCATGGGAATTGGATTTTAAACCCACTCAGTTAAAGGAATGGGGTAAATGAAACTCGCCTTAAGCAGCTTCTCCACCTCAGCTTTGATAGCTGCTACCTTCCTAGGGTAGACTAGAAGAAGATTTTTCCTGATAGGCTTATCATTTTCATATACCTTGATCTCATGCTAGAGAGTAGGTGGATCTATACCAGAAATTTCCTCATAAGACCAACCAAAAACATCCCTAAATTCTCAAAAGAGATTGGTGTAAGTCTGAATTTCTTCAGGGGAACACTCCGCTCCAATGAATACATTCTCTATGATGTTGGGATCTCTAGAGATGTTCATCGGGGTAGTAGGAGAGATAACAACCATGTTCCCTTCAACAAAAACCTGTGTTGGTGCTAAAGGGTTCAGGACCGGGTGAATAATGTCAGAAGACTAAAGGCTAGGGAAACCTGATTCAACTTCGTGCAAGTCTGGTAGAAAATAAGGCCGATGATGCAAGTCATCCCACTGTCTCTCTATACCAGTAATTTCTTCAAGGATAGCCTCTTCAGATGGAAGTGTGGTGTCAATGCAATCCTGGGCCAAAGATGAAATGAGAGTCCAAGCTGGAGCCACATCTCCATCCAATTCCTCCAGTGAAAGAGAAACTAGAATGGAGTCTACAGAGTCAACAATAGAGCTACAAGAAATATTAGCTGCAGACATAGAAAATTTCATTCCACCCACTTGACCTTCTTCTAATGTGGAGGTAGGAGAAGGTAAGGTCCAAGGGTCCAAAAAATAATGAGTTTTGAAGAAATCTCTTCGAATAGGAGCCCCGGAGGATGAAATAGCATTTATATGAACCGAAGGAGGCAGAATATCAAAATTACCTATCAAAGAAGTGTACATTCCAACCCCGAGATTCTCAACAAGTTGCTTGGTATCCTTCACCAAGGAAAGGTTGAGTCAGAGGATGCATTCGGATCTACAGGAGAAAAATCTTGTTGGTCAACTATGACAATTCTCCGTTCGTGAGGGAAACAAACAATATGAAATAAAGTGGATGCAATGGCATCCATCTCATAGATCCAGTTTTGCCCCAACAGAGGGTTATAGTCTAAGCTTTCATCGACTATCTCAACTTTGATATTAACATTTTTTCCCCCAACACCGATGGGCAAAGCTGGAACAATAGCATTTAGCCCGTGAGAATGAACATCAAACACAATCAGAAGAGTGGTCAAAGGAAGAACTACAGGAGATCCAATACCCTTCCATCATGCACAATTTTCATGGAAACTTCACTTTATTTTTATTATCATTTTTACCTCTCCAACATGATCATTGGATTTGTTCACATTCCCCTTCCCATCCTTGTCCTTTTTCTTGCTACTCTGTCCCTTCTTCTTCCCATCATATTGTTTACTTCCTTTGGGGTTAGAATTTTGAACAACATTAATTTCCAAGGATTGGGAAGGAGTTGATATTGAAGGCACAACTTGACCAGAAGAAACAGATTGTATAAAAAACTGCTACAATTGACTTAGCAAGTTAGCAGTACTGCTATCAATCAAGCCGACAAGCCTGCCACCATGAGGACCAGGTTTAGTTTTGGCTAAGTCCAATTTGGAGTGAGGAGCATCCAACAAAATTTTATTAAGGATTTCAGACTAAGAATAAATCAGTTCTACCTAATGAGCCCTAAAAATAGCCTGCTCTTTGGAAATTACCGCTGAAAGGGATACATCCTTAGAAATTTATGGTTGTAAAGATTTCAAAAAACATTCAAGAAGGAATTCATTCAGGATTTGGGCTTTAATAAGCCTCTTCCTTCTTCACCATTCCTGAATATGGTTATAAATGTGAGTCTCCTTGTCCTGCTCAAAATTGGCCAGGAGGTTAGTCCTGGCATCATAACGGACAGGTAATTGAAAATGATTTAAGAACATGGTAGCCAACTTTCAAAAAGTAGCAAAACTGCCCCTAGTTAACTCTATGTACCATTTGGCTGCATTTCCAGTTAAGGTTCATTGAAATAATCTCAACCTAATTGAGTCCTTGATCAGGGAGTTCGATGAACACCATATATGGAAAGTGGTGATATGATCTACCAGATCCTCACTAGTCTTCCCTTCAAAATTTGGAATGTCTAAGGGGAGCTTGGTGGGGACAGAAGGCCAAACCAGACTATAATGAATAGGATCGTTAGTCAATTTTGATAGCTCTAGCAAGTTTAACGTTTCCAAAAATGGTAAGCATGGAGGAGCCCGAGAATTCCATCCCCCACAGGAAGGATTCCCCACATTCTAGAAAGAATAACCTAGATTTGTTAAGGCACCAGGTTGCTAGATGTTGTTCGTAGAAAATTTTGGGCCATAAGAAAATCCTTACGACCCAACATTCAGAGAAGGATCCCCTCCCAACATAGAGTTACTATACACAGGAACATTCCCTCCAGCCGAGGTATAGAACAAAGAAGAAACCCCTTGGTAAGGGTTCCAAGCATTTGCAAATAGAGAAAATTCCTAAGAAGTACTAGATGAAGGGAAAGGAACATTCCCTTGCTGACCAGTAAGAAACTGACTCCCAACTCTCAACGCTATAAAAGCAAGGTTCCATCCTCAAAAGTCATTAGAGCTTTGTCCTCCAGAAAAAGGATTAAAACCATGACTCTCAGAGGTGAAAGGAAAGGATCCTAAGGAAGGGTTTGAATGAGGGATGTGCCCACTTCCAAAGGGGAACCATTGAAACAATGTTGATTCACTATCCATAGAAGGTATGGGTGCGGATACAGATGACGTAGCAGAAAAGGAGAAAGAAGGAATTTATGTAGTGGGCATTCCATAAGAAAAGAGACTAGATTTAGAAGCATGTGCTTGGGTGTTTCCAGAGCCAAACACAATAGCACTAGAAGTGATTGTCAATATGGAAATAGTTCCTCCTCCCTCAACTGAAGAGGAGTCTGAACACTTGCAATTTTCATAGCCGAAACTATGTTCCAAGTCGTGGCCGTCAAAAGAAAGGGATATAATGGAAAAGGACTAGTCGGTCTCTGAGACAAGGGCCCGTTGTACCAAACAACGTCAGGAAAACTAGTAGGAAGAGGAGATGGAAGAGACTCAACAGCCTGAGGAACTTCCTCTACTTCAAATTCTTCTGCTGGAAATAAAACTCTAGAGATGAGTGGAGCACTCCTCTCTATACTAGCATTGACACTATAACCACTCATCGAAACAACAAGCCCGTACGGAGGATCACTCTCCGTTGTGTTCGAAACTACCGGGTGAAAATCACCCATCGAATTACTCCTATGCCTTCTTGAAGAAGGCTCGACACTCACGAGAGAAAGCCCAAAAATCCTCCTCGATCGACGAGGAATTTAGTCAAC
Source organism: Pinus albicaulis (assembly GCA_034641835.2). Classification (NCBI taxonomy): domain Eukaryota; kingdom Viridiplantae; phylum Streptophyta; class Pinopsida; order Pinales; family Pinaceae; genus Pinus; species Pinus albicaulis. Next base: position 431,306,545 of record CM076582.1, read on the forward strand.
CACTTTAAGAGATTAATTTTAGACTCAAAAAAATATAAGAATATAAGAAATCTAGGAGTAAAGAGCACACTCTAAAAATTTCCTAAGATAAAGCCAAACAAGCAGCTCTCAGGTATTTCTACTCTGGGTGATGAGGACCAAACTCCAAAATACAAGAAAACAAAATTATAGGACCTTCTGAAAATATTCTGGGGTAATTATGCCCTAGGCCTACTAGCAAGGGTAACAGAAATAGTTACGCTAACCTCCTAAGAACATCCTTTGTCGGTACAAGTCCCCAAGCTTCGCAAGAACACCCTCCAGAAGTACTTATGGAAGTGATGCAACTTCTATCTTAGATATCATCGGTATTCCCCCCTGCAGTCACCTGTATGGTCCCTAGGATAGGAAACTAAGGGCACCAATCCATATCGGCATCTGGGTAGAACGATATTAGGTGAAGATTCAACAAATAGGAGAGGGGGTATCTCTCTTCTCTTCCGGCACTATCCCTCACCCTTGACTCTCTGGAGGAGAGCTTTCCCGATCCACTTAACGGTGTTGGATTTCGCTCTTTAATAAACTTTATATGTTTAACAATTTGAGAAGCCTTTCTCCAGTCACCTAATCCAAGGCCCTACAACCTAGCTCGTTGGTGTATCATTAATGACAATGATACACAAAACTTCTATTTGCTTTTAATTATATCGCTTGTTTTAAATTTGTTGTTACTTAAGTCAAGGGTACATGGAAGTGAAACTGATGGTGTTTGATGATGCAGAATAAATCAATGAAAACCTAGCCACATGTGAATCCAACAATTCCTTTCGATAAAAAAACGATCTCTACATGGGTTCTACGAAACTACATAGGCATAAACTTTGTTTTTTCTTTTTCAGACACTCACACTTCACACGATCCAGAAAACTATGAAAAAGACTAAAATGTTCAAATGCAATTAATGCAAACTACCAATGATATGAAAATCCTAAGATGCTAATTATAAAGAAGCAAAAAAGAGTCTTTAGAAAGACAATGGTTCGATCACTTTTTGACAGAAAACAAGGATAGTTTCAAATAGAACTCGTATGCATAAAATGCCAAAATGTACTTGACACAAAAAGAGAGAAATCAAGAAAAGACTTCCTTCAAAATCAAGCCAAGAACCAAAGACTAGAAATTGGCAATAAAGCTTCAAAATATATGATGAAACCATAAAAAAAAATCAAAGAAAAAGCTACGGAAAACACAAATGTTTTTTGTTTTTTTCACTTATAATGGAAGAAAAATTATTTCAAGAAGACAAGCATAAACTACCCAAGAACCAAATTCAAGAAAAACAAGTCTCAACAAGGCTTCAATGTGCTCAAGCCAACTATGCTACTTTTGTAGCGAGACTCAAATGAGCAAAAAGAAACAAAATCTCAATTAATTGATTAAGTGTAGTAGCACAATATTTTAGGGAACAACAACTCAAAAAACCAAAAAAAGACTTAAGATTCACAACAAGACTAGTCCAAGAAATCAAGAAATCCAAGATAGTCCAAAAGGGAAAAAACCACAAGTGAAGGAATGCATAGGG